>CABHPP010170947.1:0-38004 GCA_902168425.1 Peromyscus attwateri | reverse complement strand
AGAGAACAAATGAACGAGAGAACGAACGAACGAGAGAGAGAAAGAAACCCTCACATGCCTGCCTGAGGGACTTGGTGGTGAGTCACGGGTCCACTCAACCCTGGACTTCTGTGACAGCACGCCGAGGTAGGGGCTACACACCTGTAATGTGGCCTCACTATTTCTGACTAAATTTGTGGTGTGGGTTGCACATTGTGCCACACGTTCGTGAGTTGCATGCCCATGTGTGTGTGTGTGTGTGTGTGTGTGTGTGTGGAGGCCGGAGGTCCACCAAAGATTTTGTCCCTCGGAAGCCGCCCACCTTGGTTTGTTGAGACAAAGTCCCTCACTGACCCAGAGCTCACCCATGAGCTGGGCTGTCCAGGGTTCGCCTCTCCAGCGCTGGGACCGGAACTCAAGTCCTCGCGCCTGCAAGGCAGGCGAGCGCGTCCCCGAGTGATCTCCAGCCCTCTAAAATGTCTGTTTCTTCTGTTACAAAGACACCCTGACTGGAAAAGGAACAGTGCAGTGGGTCTCGTCAGTAGGACCTGAAGTGTAGACCAGGGCACGCCCTGGCTGGCACTGCAGTCTGAACGCTTGGGGTGGGAAGGAGTTAGTGTTGATGTAAAGAGTTGGGGCGCTGCCTCCCTTCCCCTCCCCCCCCAGCAGACACATCCAGGGTCTGATCAGCGGCTGGCTGGCATGCTTGGATCCACGTGAAAGCAGATGCCTGCCTGTGTTTCTGTGCTTTAGACTGACGGCCGCTGCACAGACCTGGGGCGGCTCCCTTTGGCGGCTTCTCCTCAGCGCCTGGCTTGTGGCTCTCTCCCATCTGTCTGGGGCACTCAGTGCACGTGACGGCAGAGCCCACTTTCCTGCAACAGTTTGGACCTGACGTGTAGACTGGTCTGCAGGAAAGCAACCACCACGACGCCAGCTTCTCACTCCCCTTTGTACATGCGTGCACATGAGACCCTCAGAGACTTCGCTGGTGGCTGTGGGTCACTCATTCCATGCTGTGTCGTAGACTTGAATTTAAAGTTTTCTTTAACTGCTCTGGGTCAGGGCTGAGCCACAGCGTTGGGTGACAATCAGGGACAGGTGGGTTTGACCAGATCATGATTCAAGCCCCACAACCGTGGGAAGACTGGCCCTGAAGAGGGAGAGGGTTGTGCACCTTCAGGAGTCACAGTTACTTCTGGGATGGAGGGGTTGGGGCGGGGCAGGGCAGGGTGCATCGTGTCCATGTGAGGAAACACCCACAGTTTTGGGAAACACAAACGGAGCGGCACAGGATCGGGGACCCTGCTACTGGAGATTTGATTTAAAATACCTTAAGAGATGGAGGGAGTATGGGAAGTAAAGGAGCCCCCAAGCCTGGCAGCTGCTAAGGATGGGCTCTGGGTGTCTTTATACTCCACTCTTGCTGGCTGAGAATAATAATAAAGTAATATTAATAAATAACTATTATTATTATTATTATTATTATTATTATTATTATTATTAGAGACAGGATGTCATGTAGCACAGGCTGGCTTCAAACTCACTGTGTAGCCAAGGATGACCTTGAATATCTGATATTCTGACCTCTGCCTCTGGAGTGCTGAGGTTACAGAATGCACCATCGTGCCCTGTTTGTGTGGTGCTGGGGTGGAACCCAGGGCTTGGTGCATGCTGGGCAAGCAGCCTGGTTTGGGGATTTTTGTGGTGATGGCGAGGTGTGAAGGCGCTAGCTGTATTCTTTCAAGGTGGAGGGCCTTGGTTGTCACACACAAGTGGACGGTGACAGCGTCATCCAGATGCACAGTGTTCTGCATTGACAGCTTCCTGGTGTAAAGAGCTTTGCTGAAGCTCCTTGAGGTCTAGGGTTGCAGTGCCGATGAAGAGAACCTGGTAGGGAGGTAGGAAGAGCCTGGCTGGGTCAGACAAGCCGCACTCCAAGCACACTGTCACCCCCCATCTTCTTATTAAGATGCCCGCAACTGCTTTCTATTTTAAAATCATTCGAAGGCCTGTGAGCTGGCTCAGCAGGTAAAGGGGCTTGTGGCTGAGCCTGGTGAACTGAGTTCGATCTCCAGGACCCCCAGGGTGAGAGGAGAGAACCAACTTCCACAAGCCGCCTGTCCTCTGACTTCCACATGCTCAACGCGACATGCGCACAACCTCCCCACACCCCCCACCACTCCACAGCGATGAACGCGTTTCCAGATGGGTTGCTAAGACCAGTAGGGGGAGAAGCAAAGTTTTACTAAAGAGACTCTGGATAATCGAGAGCGACAGTTTCCAGAGCAGATGCAGCAGTGTGCAGATGTCAGTCCAGAGAGCTTCTTCATTCCAGAAAACACAGGGGCTGGTGACCTCATCGGTGGTAGAGCGTTGGCCCAACGGGGTGGCCAGGCCCTGAGTTCCGTCCCCACCACTGAACAAAGTCAGTGAAGACCGTAAAGGAACTCGTTAAGTGGATCCTCACGGACTCAGGAGAGAAAGGAGACAAAGTAACCGGCCGGCGATTGCAAAAGTAGACAAACCCAGGGAGCCGCATCCACAGTCCACGGATTAGATTTATGAACAAGTAACTGAGCTGTGGGGGAAGTGGGGGGGGGGCTCTGACAGTTGCTATCGCACAAGATTCTCATCCCTCTATGTGGTGTGCAAAAACAAGTTCCAGAGCATTTAATGACGCTGTCCTAGAAGCGTTATATCAGAATGCAAGGGAACTTACGTCTGCGAGACTGGGGGACACACGGGCTCTCCTAAGCAAACCCTGAGACTGCAGACTGTGACGGGGAGACTGAGGGATGTGAAGGCCCCAACCTGAAGTTCTCACGTGACCCAAGTTGGCGAACGCTAGCCTAAAAGACCGAGTGCCCTTAGGAGAGGTGCATGGACCAGAGGTGTCCCCGGATTGGGGATTTATCTTTTTAGATTTCGGAATATTTGCGGGTACATAATGAGATAGAACTCGAGTCTAATCACAGAGCTCCCTGGGTCACGCATACCACCCACCCGTGGCCCTAAAGGGCATCTTGTTACTGAGGCCTCGTATCAAAACAAGCAGACAATGCTTTCAGATTTGGGAGTATTTTGAAATTCTGGGTCTTCAGATTAGGGGTGCATGGGGTGACTGTCCTCGGATGGGGTGACTTAGCTTGTCACTTCTCTGCTGGGCAATACTCATTTAATGACGTGTCTGCCAGGCTCACAATGCTTCAGGGAGGAGGCAGCCCGGCCAGTGCTGAGTGAGGGCGCAGGCCCTTTCTGTCAGTGAGTCAATGTTTGCTGGCCAGTTTCTCCTCACAGACTCGGGAGGGAGGTGCTTCTTTCCAGCAGACGCATCGGCCCTGATGCTGTGGTGGGCATTCAGGAGTCTTCACAGTGCCGTGGGGGCGAGCGAGTCCCACCGTGGATGCCGCCCGCTGGCTTCTGTCTCCCTGCACTTAAAGGAAAATGACCGGCCTTTTGTGCATTTATTTGCCGTGTTCTCCTGGCCTGGAAAAGCCAGCGCCTCCTGTCCCTGTTTCTCTCTTTGTGCTCACGGTGGAACCGGCCAGTAGCTGCGGTCCTGCACAGTACGGGAGTGTGCACGCCCCACTGTCCTGGCTGAGTTCACCAGGCCTCCTCTAGATGAGGTCCTGCAGGGCAGGGAGCGTCAAGCCCAGGACCGACGTTGAGCCCATGAATGGCTATCGGCTGAATATTCCTCATCCTCCCAGGGGGAGCATGTGTTTTAAAAAAAGCGAGGCCTGGCCGGGTGGTGGTGGCGCATGCCTTTAATCCCAGCACTCGGGAGGCAGAGCCAGGCGGATCTCTGTGAGTTCGAGGCCAGTCTGGGCTACCAAGTGAGTTCCAGGAAAGGCGCAAAGCTACACAGAGAAACCCTGTCTCGAAAAAAAAAAAAAAAAAAAAAAAAAAAAAAAAAAAAAAAAAAGCGAGGCCTGGTGGTGCAGGCCTGTAATCCCAGCTACCTGGGAGGCGGAGGCTGGAGGCTCACAGGTCGAAGGCCCGTGACTTACCTTGACAAAGTTCAGAGTGGGCAGCCTAGTGGAGAGTGCTGGGGATATAGCTCAGTGGGAGAGCACTTGTCTGACACATACTAGGTTCTGTTCAATCCCCACCCAACCCCCCAAAGAGAGCCAGTTTGCTGCCCTATACACGGTATGGTCGATATCCAAAGCGTTGAACTTTAAGACAGTTGTGTGCAGGACAAGGTTCTTTATGCTCGTGATATCAGGAACTCCTGGATTCATTTGTTTGTGCAAAAACACAGTTCTAGGACAGTGGTTCTCAACCTGTGGGCTGCGACCCCTTGGAGGTCGAATGGTCCTTTCACAGGGGTCGCCTAAGACCTTTGGAAAACACAGATATTTATATTATGGTTCGTAACAGTAACAAGGTTACAGTTATGAAGTTACAAGGAAAATAATTTTATGGATGGGGGTCACCACAACATGAGGAACTGTATTAAAAGATTGTAGCATTTGGAAGGTTGAGAACCATTGTTCTAGGAGATGACATTATTTTAAACTGCAGATTTGGATACATTGGGTTCAGTAGCTTTCCTTAAGCTGTGAGACTTTTTTTTTTTGGCTTTGGTGTTTGGTTTTTTTTGAGACAGGGTTTCTCTGTGTAGCCCTGGCTGTCCTGGAACTCACTCTGTGGACTAGGCTGGCTGAGAACTCAAGAGATTTGCCTGCCTCTGCCTCCAGAGTGCTGGGATTAAAGGTGTGCACCACTATATCTGACTCAAGAATCACTTTCTCTAGACAATTCTGGGGAACCTTACGTGAGAAAAATACTAGCTGAGGAACCTAACCATTTCTTGGTGACTAATGAGACAGGAGGCTGGAACTCATTGGGCTCAGGGCAAGGCAGTAGGGGTTAGTTAGACTCCTGGAGTCTTGGGAGGACACTTCCTGGGAGGCTCATTTTGTTTTGAAAAGTAACTTGAAGGCTCCTCGTCAGTACAGGATGTCACACTTGGCCGTTGGCCTCCTCGCTGGTGTCAGTTGTCTGAGAAACTGAGATAAAGGGAAGCTGAGGGCTCTAAGGGTTTATTGAAGGTCAGTGCTGTTGGGCAGGGTGTGGTTTAAGGTCGTGTTACATCAGGATCACTGTGGAAGGGCCCAGGGTGTGTGTGTGTGTGTGTGTGTGTGTGTGTGTGTGTGTGTGTGGAGGTCAGAGGTCACTGTTGCTTGTCTCCTTCAGCTGCTCTCCACATTCACTTTTTTCATTTCTTGGCCTGAGTCCCTCCCCGAGCTCCCTGATTAGGCTCGGCTGGGCGGCTCTGGAGCACTGGAACTCCCGTCTC
This sequence comes from Peromyscus attwateri, assembly GCA_902168425.1. Taxonomy (NCBI): domain Eukaryota; kingdom Metazoa; phylum Chordata; class Mammalia; order Rodentia; family Cricetidae; genus Peromyscus; species Peromyscus attwateri. The sequence continues at coordinate 32,717 of CABHPP010170947.1, read as the reverse complement.
CTTCCCAGTGCTGGGATTGCAGGTGTGCGCCCTGGTGCCTGGCTTCTCATGACCCTGGGTTTGGCAAGGACAAGAAGCCAATGAGCAGCTAGCTCTGCTTCCATGGCTGCTCCCTGTCCCTGCCACCCTCACCGCCCTTCCTGTTGAATTCTGCTCCAGGTCGGACCCCAGCCTGGGATGCATCCTCAGCAGGAGCAGGGGAGGAGCCAGGGCAAACCAACTTCCTTTTAAGGGAGTGACATGGAAGAGCTTGTCCCTTCTGGTAAAGCTTCCCCTGTTGAGAACTTGGTCATGGGACCCCACTAATTCTTGAGGTGCATTGTCTTTTGGCTATCTGGGTTCTTATCTGTTCAGATGGAGATGGAGGATGGTGAGGAAGAGCCCCCTCAGCATGAAGGGTCCTGGATGCCAGAGGCTCATTCATAGGCTGCACTTGGCCAATTGGGATTGGCGGGTTTCAGATCTCAGTCTCCAGCTGCTCTTCTAGCACTGTCCTGTCAGAGAGTTGTTTATTTGGGCCCCCTTAGGGTAAGCTGTGCAGAGATGCAGGGGGACAGGGTTGAACAAGGTGCAATCCAGTGCTGCCCCTTGGAACTCTGGGTAATGAAGTTCAAGTATGTTTGATGTAGTTCGAAGAAGAGGGGACTGGGACGGTGGGTTTGCAGTGCAACTGGGGGGACCAGAGTGTGTGTCGTCAGCACTCACGCACCCAGTGGCTCCTGTCTGCAGCCCTGGTGCAGGGGGTGGAGACAGGAGGATACCTGTGGATGGCCGGCCAGCTGACCTCATGGAATCTGTGAGCTCCAGGCTCAGGGAGAGACTCAGTCTCAAAAAAGGTGTCGCATGCGGGGTGTGGGCATGTTAGTGCACATTTTCCATTGCTTGGGAAGTAGAGCCTGGCGGATCTCTGTGAGTTCTGGGCCAGCCAAGGTCACATAGTGAAACCCTGTTGCAATCAATCAATCAATCAACCAACCAACCAACCAATCAATCAATCAATCATCAATCAATCAATCAATAAGTAGATAAATGGGATAACAAATGAATGAAAAGAAAAATAGAAAAACAATGGCACACGATAGAGGAAGAAACTCATTGACCTCTTACCTCCATGTGCTGGAACACACATGTGGGCACACACACACACACACACACACACACACACACACCACGACATGGCATTGACTGTCCAGCTCTTGTTGGAGTGGCACGAGGAGCTTTGAGGTCACACAGCTTCACTGGCCTGTGAGCTTTCAAGGACAAAGACTGTGGGTGCTGGATTGTTCACAGCTGTGGGATTTATATGGGAGACTGAGTGCTGGGGGATGGAGGAGGCTGGGGAGGAGCTGGGGGGTGGAGGAGGCTGGGGAGGAGCTGGGGGATGGGGGAGGTGAGGGAGGACCTGGGGATGGAAGAGGCTGGGGAGGAGCTGGCCCCCATCTGCATGGTGAGACACTCACACAGCCCTACTGTTGCAGCCTGTGTGGTCTGGTGGCTTAAACAGCGAGGCAAAGTTTCCATGGCGACTTTGGATATTTGGTCCTGGGTTGTGTGCCTAATGAGTTGTTTGTGGAAAATCTCTAGCAACTGTACATTAGAAAACAAAACACCCAAGTCTTGCGGTTTCGTTTTTTGAGGGACTTGAAGTTTGAAGTGACGGCTGAGCCGTTTTTTTTTTTTCTTAAAGAAGCTGGCCTGTGGTTTGTGGCCCTGATGAATGGTGACAACTGCCGTCTGGGTGTGCGTGGTTTGCAGAGCACTCGTGCACACACCAGCTGGCCCGGTCTCCCCACCTGTTTCCTGTGCAACTAGACTTTTACGGGAATGTGATGCCTACCGGGCAAAATATTTATACCCTAGAATAAAACAGCCAGGCCTCAGGCGGAGCTTGCTGGATTTTAGCTGTGGAAGCTGCGCAGTCAGGTTAGCCGCTGAGTCTAACAGGGACACACTGGGGCTCCGCCTCTCTTCCCTCGGCTTGAGGAGATCAGGTGGCCAGTCCTTCCGTTAATTAATTGTGTGTGTGTGTGGGGGGGGGTGTGCATTGAAGTCGGAGGACAGCTTGTGGGAGTCGCTTCTCTCCTTTCACCGTGTGAGTCCTGGGTGTTGAACCCAGGTTGTCAGGCTTGGCTACAGGCACCTTTCTCTGTTGAGCCATAGTGCCAGCCCTGTCAAGTGATAGTAGCAGAGGCGTTTTAGCCGTGGAGCTTTCTGGTCCATGTACTCAGCAGGGTCTCTACGGCACTGCTGTCTCTCTGCCCAGCTGCTGTTCAACTTTAAGTAATAAAATACCAGTCCTTCTCAAAGCCGGCAAAGTATCTGAAGAGCTGTTCTCCCACAGAAGACACACCGGTGACAGATAAGGGACTCAGCACGTTTATCATCTGCTCTGGCTAATTTATCATCCAGGCCCATGCAGGGGCCAGAAGGCAGACACTGTCCACAGAGTGTTTGTGGTATCAGCTCCATGTGGAGAATAGTGCATGTGTTCCTGGAATCAGGAATCGGTGAGTCACATGGTCTGTGCAGTCCACAGGAGTCCCCTCAGCAATGCTGAAGAAAGGGACCCACAGGCCGCCTCTGCAAAAGCAGCCAGACACAAAGACCATACTCTACACAGAATTTCTAGGGGTCACAAGGTACAAAGATACATGGCCTGTGGATGGCTAGCCTCTGGTGGGAGCAGATGTAGATCACCAGTGGACCCGGGGATCCTCTGGGCACACTGGCAGTGTTTTGGGATGGATCGAGGTAACAGACCGTGTGACTATGAAACATCGTACAAGTCAGGCAGGTGAGATGGCTCGGCAGGTAAAGGTGTCTGCTGCCAAGCTCGGTGACCTGAGCCCTAGGACCCACATGGTGGAAGAAGAGAACTGACTCCCATGGGTTGAGCTCCGACCCCCATATACATGCTGTGGCGTGTGCATGTATGTACACACATAAAATAAATGTAAAAAAAAACAAACAAACCAAAAACCAAACCAAACCAACCAACCAAACAAAAAACCCCAAAACTTTCAACCTGCATTTCAGTGTCTGAGAAACTAGCTCAAAAAAAAAAAAAAAAAAAAAAAAGGTGTGAGCAAGATAATCTTCTTAAATTGACCCCCACACACGTAGTTACGTTCCATGCAAATTGTCCACATACTTCAAAAGACAGAGACGGTCAAAAAGAACAGGGAAGCAAGGCCCAACTGTGAGCTGCGAGCCAGAAACTCACCCAGGTGGGAAACAGGAGATGCTTAGGCAGCCGACCCCACCCAGACACCAGCCGAGAGAAACCTGCAGCAACCTGGTCAGGCTTTAGGGAAAAAGGCAGGAGAACCAAGGCTGTGACATGCATCAAGAAGAGATGTTTCACGATGACGAGTCCCCTCATCACTGAGGCATAGGACCCCTCCCCACCATGTGTCTAATTGAGCTACAAAACAGACAGGGCAGGTGTCATCAAAACCACACATGGACAGAATCGGGATTAAAGTTTGAGAGTTCTGTGAGTTCTGCGTCCCCCACCCAGCAACTTAAAGAAAAAAAAAAATAAGAGAGGAACTTGGTAATACTGAATCTGAAATATCTAAGTGGCACCGTCCGTTACTCATCCTGACCCAATGAGCATTTGCCAGTCAGTTCTTCCAGTAGCAACACCCATGCATTCTGCTCACACGTGCACAAAAGACTCAAAAATAGATTATAGGCTGGGCAGTCAGGCACAGATCAACAAATCCAGAGAGAACAGAGCCATTTGGTGTGCGCTTTCTAGCCACCGAAGAATTAAGCCAGGATCAATACCTGGCAGGCACCTGACATCTCCAAGAACTCAGAAATAAGCAACGTGAACGTAAATAAATTGCAGCGCACAGAACAGGTGCCAGGGGAAATTAAAAAGCCATCTGAATGGGGAGAAAATGAAGGCAGGTATGTCAGGAGCTGTGAGATGCAGTAACGTCAGTGCCCAGAGGGAGCTCAGGAACTGCCAAGCTGCCTCAGAAAGAATTAAGATCACCTGTGAAACTCTCCAAGCTAGCAAAGGAACAAGGAAGACCAGACCACATGGTGCTTCTGTGAGGGGTCAGGTGGGGCAGACACAGGCCTGTGGGTGTGTGGTATTGGCTCCACAGAGGGTCCAGGATGATAAACCAAGAGAAGACATGAGAGGGTCCGATTCGGGGAGACAACTGGAGTCGTGTAGACATCTGTTCTTCCAGGCTACATAAAAAAGCCTTACAGTCGATAATCAGGCAAACAGCCCGGTGAAAAGCTGGACTATTTGATGAGGCTCCTCACAAAAGCAGATGTATTGATCCCAGTCAGCAGGTACGGACGTGTTCAGCATCACTGCTCATGAGGGAAATGCAAGTTAAAATGCAAGATCTGCCACACACGGCAAGGTGTGTAAAAGTTAGAATAGCGGAAGCGTGGATGGGGTGGAGGAGCAGCTTGGAACATCACACACTGTCAGTGGGAATGTGAGATGACCGGAGCACTTGGAACTGTGGCATGCACGGTTTCCCTGGCTGGGTGATAGACTTCTCCAGGCGACCAGCACTCTCAACTCCTCAGTACTTCCCTGTAAGAGATGACAACACGTGTCCTTAAAATGTCCTGGGCATGGATATTTAAGGTATCTATCATTCATAACAGTTCCAAACTGGTGGCAACACAGATGTCCACAAACAAATGATCAGCAAACCCAGGGCTATTCCTGCAGCCACGGAAGCTTGGCTGGGGAAAGGCAGAGGACTCACAATGTGGAGTGTGGGAGCAGCCACTGGGCTAAAGGAAAAAGCAAGCTCGTGAGATGAGACAGCCTGGCGTGGAGGTCAGTGCAGGCCACCATCTTGACCTGTGTCACGTGGCCTGTATGGAAGACCCTCTAGCTGCCTGGACTCCAGAAATCTGTGGAGGTATTTCTACCTTCTGGGGCTGACGGAAACTTTTGTTATCTATTGTTAGGACAAGGAGTGACAGGCTGTGTGTACTTGTGTAAGGCTCACCTACCAGTGCTACCAAGATATGCGTTTAATTATGGCTTGTGGTGGTTTGAATAGGTATGGCTCCCATAGACTCATGTGTTTGTGTCTTAGTTTGGGTTTCTATCGCTGTGAAGAGACACCATGACCATGGCAACTCTTATAAAGGAAATACATTTCATTGGGGCTGGCTTACGGTTTCAGAGGTTTAGTCCATTATCGTCATGGCGGGACATGGTAGCATGTCTCTTCACAGCAATAGAAACCCTAACTAAGACATGACATACATCAAAAATGAAAAATGAATTATACCTTGGTTTGTCTTTAAATGGTTATAAAAAAGGAATTCTGGGCCAGGAAGGAGCCCAGTGGGTAGAGGTCCTTGCTGACAATCCGGACAATAGGAGTTCCGTGTCCCAAACCCACAGGTAGAAGAGAATTAAACCCTACACGCGTCCTGCGACCTCCACACGGGCACTCTGCAGACTGGCACACACACAGAGTAAATGTAAACCATGGAGGTAGCGTGTTCACTCGCTGCCGTCAGTGGCCAGCGGACTAGATTTCATTCCGTCTGAACCAGCACTCTGGGGCTCACCTACTGAAAAGTTCCCCCTTCTCCATTTCCTGTCTCGGCCACACGTCACAGCTCAGTGTGTGGGGGGCTCGCTTTCCGAGCTCCCCGCTCCTTCTGCGGGGAGCGCGTCACTGTGTCCTGATTATGCTTCTTTCGTAATGAGCCCTGGTATCTTACTTCTCCTCCTTCAGAAATGGACTGGCTGCCCTAGATTCTGTGTTGTTTTGTATAATTTGTTTCTTGTTTCTCCATCCTGTGAAAGTCCCCTTGGGGTCCTAATGGGCTCAGACCGACTTTATAATGAAATTTGGCAGATCTTTGAATGTTCTTAATGTTCATTCTTTCTGTTCATTACCACGGGACATATTCCCAGTCTGTCGTCTCTCTCTCTCTCTCTCTGTGATTTATAATTTTCCCCATAAATGTCTTGTGCGTGTTTTGGAAGATTTTAATTTCAAAGTATTTCAGGTTTTTTATTTTAGTGTAACTAGACTCTTCCCTTTTAATCACTTTTAAAATTGGTGGTGTGTGGAAATGATTTCAAAACATGAATCCTGTACCTGGGGGCGGGGGGGGGGGGGGAGTCTTTTGCTTTTGTTTTAAGGAAGAGATTGATAGCAGGATTTCTGTGTATGCCTGTCTGGGACTGTGTGGGAGTGTGCATATGGTGTGTGTGCATGTGGATAGGGCTGTGTGCTCAGTGTACGTGAGGCATTTATGTGCATCTCTGGGGCTGTGTGCAGGGGATGTGTGCATGCATGGGGCTGTGTGGGGAGTATGTGTGTGCATGCCTCGGGCTGTGTAGAGGGTATGTATGCATGCATGAGGCTGTGGGGGGCATATGTGCATACATGGGGGCTGTGTGAGGAATATGTGTGTGCGTGCATGGGATTATGTGGGGTATGTATGCAATGAATGGGGCTCTGTGTGGGGTATGTGTGCATGCATGGGACTATGTGGAGAGCATGTGTGTGCATGAATAGGGTGTGTAGGTGGTGTGTATGTGCATGCTTATATACTCATGCGTACTTTAGAGAGAGGTGAATACTGAGGGTAAGTTTTGGCATCTTCTGAAATGGATTCTCCACATACAGAGTTGGCCCCGGGTCCCGGGAGAGGGTGGTGGCTGGAGTCTTGTCTGCTGTCAGTCCCTGGACGGTTCCTGCAGTCCTGGATAACAGTGGGAGGAATCCCTCATACAGCTGATGTCCTTGAGGGGCAGGGACCCCCTCTTCCTCCCTCTGTGGATCAGGGTCACTCACGCTGCACTTTTAATGTCGTCTTTAAAATATACCACTGTATCGACTCCTCTTCCCATTGCTGTAACCAAATGTCTGACAGAATCCACTGAAGGGAGGCGGGGTTTGCTCCACCCCATCGTTTGAGGGTGCAGTCCACTACGGTGTGGGTGGCATGGTGGCAGGAAGCTTCTGGATGTGGCTGCAGGACCATGAAACTGCTTGCCTACATCTGGATGGATCAGGAAGTAAGGATGGGGCAGGAAGTGGGTTCTGACTATGAACCTCACAACCCATACCCCAATGGCTACTTCCTCCAGCTGTGCCCCACCTTCTAAAGTACCCACACGGCCCCCAAACAGCACCGCCAGCTGCAACCAAGAGCTCAAAGACATGCTCCTGTGGGGGACATTTCACACCAAAGCATAACTTTCTCCCTGGGCCCCGTAGGCTCCCGGCCCTCTCATGATGCCACTGTGTCCAGTCTCATTTCAAAAGTCTTCTTGTTCCCACGCTGTTTTCAGAAGTCCAAAGTCTCAGCCTGGCTTGGGTGGCGCACACCTTTAACCAAAGTACTTGGGAGGCAGAGGCAGGGGGAATCTCTGTGAGTTCAGGGCCAGCCTGATGTACACAGAGAATTCCAGGACCCTGTCACAAAACAAAACAAACAAACAAAACCCCCAAAACTCCAAAGTCTCTTCCTGGACTAAAGACAAACCCTTAACTATAAGTCCATGTAACATTAAAAATACATTTCTTACTTCGAACACGTATGTCACATGCATATACTTTCATACGCATATTTACATACATACCTGTCATACACATATACATCACACATGCACACATCATACACGTGTGGAGTTAATATTCCCATTCCAAAAGGGGGTGGGGGTGAGCAAGGCCTGGAGAGGAAAGATCAAACATCTGACCAGCAGAGCAGACACTGGATCCCACAGCCCCAGGTCCAGGATCGGGGTTCTCGGTGGCATCATATGGGCTCCAAAAGACTTGGGTATCCACACCTTCAGCTCTGTTGCCTGTGGTCCCTGTGATCGACCACGCTCTTGGGCCCGATCTACTCGGTGCCTGTAGCTTGGTCTGACACCCTCTGTCTCTGGGATCTCCCAGTGCATTTTAGGCTTCACCTTCCGAGAAGTTCCCTGCAGGGACTGTGACCTTGCTATGCATGACCAGGGTTCAGCAGCTTTCTGGAACCAAGGTGCGAGCCTCCATGCATCCTCACTCTTGCAAAACCAGCACCATGAGGATGGTTGCACATTCTGTTCCATCAGAGAGAAACAGAGAGAGACAGAGAGACAGAGACAGAGAGACAGAGACAGAGAGACAGAGAGAGAGGAGGGAGAGAGATGCAGAGAGACAGAGACAGAGACTAGGCCTGGCCTGAGCTCCTGAAACCTCAAAGCCCACTCCCAGTGACACACTTCCTCCAGAAAGGCCACACCTCATAGTGCCACCCCCTAATCATTCAAATACGAGTCTGTGGGGGTCCATTCTTACTCAAACCACCACAACTGTGTTGTGGAAGCATAAGCCAGATCAATCCTTTACTTCCCAACTTGCTTTTGATGATCACGGTGTTTCATCATAGCCATGGTAACCCTGACTCAGACAAGGGTTCAGTCGACCGTGGCCAGGAAGACATAGCATCAAGAGAGGCTTGTAGCTGTGGTTGTAGAGTCTGAGGCTGCTTGCTCACATCTGGGTCAAAAAAAAAAAAAAAAAAAAAACAAAAAAAAACCAAACCAACCAACCAAACAAAAACAAAGAAGCAAACAAAACAAAAATCAAACAAAAAACCCGAGATCAGGCAGTATGTGATGCTTCTAGCAACCCACTTCCTCCAGCCAGATCCCATTTCCAGAATGTCCCCAGCTTCCCCAAACAGTGCCACTCTTGTGGAGAAACATTGGAGCATCTGCAGGGCACTGTGCACCCACGCCCTAACAGCCACTCTTTTCTTGCAGTATCCGGAGTGTGATGCAGAAGTATCTTGCAGAAAGAAACGAAATAACCTTTGACAAGATTTTCAATCAGAAAATTGGTGAGTTCTGCTTCTTCGTCTGGTACTGTCATGGCAGCGGCGAGGTCTGGTGATGTCACGGTGACCTCTGCCTAGAGCCGTTGGTGCTATGTACCAAGTAGAGCTGAAGAGGGGACTGGTTAGCAGTTCGCTTCACCTCTGCATATCCCCCCCCCCCCCACCCAAACGCGTCGTGGGAATGAGTTATTTGGAAACAAGCAGTTTAAGCTTTAAGGTCGTTGGTGGGTGTTTGTCCCGAGTCAGAGTGTAACACCACAACCAGGAAGGTAGAGTGAGGACGGCTCAGCTCCTCCCCGGCAGGTAAAAAACAGCAGGGACAGTTCCCGGAGCTGCCTCTCTCAAGCAGAGCGAGGGAGACGACATGACGTCACTCAGGATGTCACACTGGATGGACACTTCTGTGCCTCAGGAAGACCCCTCCACCCTCACTCGTAGCCATGCCTGTTCTCGAGAAAGCATCCAGAAGCATCAGGCTCGCTTTTTGTGTCTGAGCTTTTAGACTGTCTCCTAGAGGGAGGCTCACCCTGCATGGAGCCTGTGACCTCTCTTGTCTGGCCACTTTCACTGACAGTGAGGCTCGCATTTATTTTGTCTGCTGTTGCATATGTTAGCATTTCATTCTCTTTCGGTGGTATGCATGGACTTTGTCACACTTTGTTTATCCATTTATTTGGGAGTTGATAGACTGTTGGATTGTCTCTACTTTTTGTCCTTTCTGAACAAAGTTGCTGTGACCTGTGAATATTTACAAATCTCTCTCTGTCTTTGTCTCTGTCTGTCTGTCTGTCTGTCTGTCTCTCTATATCTCTGTGTGTGTGATAGCCATTCATTTTCCCTAGATGTACACCCAAGAGTAGAGTTGCTAGGTTGTGTGGTACACTCACCTTAAACTTTTAAAGAAAGCACCGGACTCCCTTCTAAAGCGGCTGCCCTGCTGCCCAGACCTGATGGGGGCTCCAGTTCCCCGAGTCCTCAGCGCCTGCCCCTGGCTGCTCTCCGTCTGCCGCAGCCGTCTCGTTGTGGGTTCTATTTCTCATTCCCCTCACAGTTAACGGTACTGAGGGCGTTGGTATAAATCAGCCATTTCTAGATGGTCTTTGGAGAGATGTCTATTTAAATATCTTCCCCTTTAGAATGGGGTGACCTTTGTCATTGTCAAGGACATGTTTGGAAATGTGCTTTCGTAGTCAATGCCTTGTTTCCCATTTCACTGGTGGTATTTGAAACCAAGGGGTTTTAATATTAATGAGGTCTAGTTTGTACATGTTCTCTTTGATCATAGCTCAGAGTCATAGCTAAGATGTGTTTGCCCAATGGGTTCATACTAACTTTCTTCTAAAAGTTTCAGTTTTTGTTTTTTTTTCTCCTCCTACGTTAAGTATTTGGCGTCGTGGGGTAAGTTTTTTAATCTGTGGTATGCAGCTCTAAATTAGTGAGGTTGTTTTACTTGTATAAGTTATTTGACGTTTATTTATTTGTGTGTGGGGTGCACATGACTCACACGAGAGGTCAAAGGACAACTTTTGCTCAGGAGTCGGTTCTCTCCTTCTACAGTGTGGGTTCTGGGGATTGAACTTGGGCTGTCAGGCTTGGCTGCAGTCCCATTTTATCAGCTGAGCCCTCTCACCTGCCCCTTCCCCTCTTTCATGTATGACATTTTATTTCCCCCACTGGATTGTCTCTGATAATCTCTGCTGAACATTAACTGTGGAATTGGCTTAGTGTGGTTTCTGACTTTGTTTACCTCTGCGTCAGCTTAGGCCAGCATTCATGCCCCTCCCTGGCTTTAGAGCAAAGTTTGGAACCTGGAAATAAAAGTCTCCACCATTTTCTGTTTGTTTTAGGGTTGCTTGGGGGGCTATTCTGGACCCTTTACATTTCTGTGGGAGGTTTTTTTTTTTTTAATAATCCCTTCCCAGTTGCCTCTGGGTCTGGGATAGAGAGCCTTGAATCTGCACTGCTGCTGGGAGCCACGGTTTTGACCCTGTGATTGAACAGCCTCTGCTGTGGCTGCTGGGGCAGCGCCGTCTTTTCCAGTCTGGCGCTTCTCAGTGAGTTGATTCCTCAGTCAGGAAACCTCTTCCACAGTGTGGAGCTGGAGCCGGTCTCCCTTTTGATGGCTCATTGCTGGGATTGGGAAATACAATGTGTTCTACAGCTAACTTCTGGGGTCCAAACTAGGTTAGTAGTTCTTGTAAGGTGGGTGCGTGTCTGTGTGTGCAACTGTGTGTGTGTGTCTGTGTGTGTGTCTCTGTGTATGCGTGCACCTGTGTATGCCTCTGTGTGTGTGTGTGTGTATGTGTGGTTCATGTGTGTGTGTGTTTGTATGTGACTCTGTGTGTGTGTCTGTGTGCACTAATGTGTGTATTTGTGTACCTGTGTGTGCTGTGTGTGTGTTCATGCTCCTATGTGTGTGTGAGTGTGTGTCTGTGGTTCATGTGTGGTTTTTGTGTGTGTGTGTGTGTGTGTGTGTGTGTGGCACATTTGTGGTATGCGTGTGCATGTAAGTGTGTGTGCATGTAAAGGTTTATATGTGAATTCCTTAGGCTAGTCTATAACCTGTCTGACTAATGGGTTTTACTTCTTTCTTTCTAATCCTGTCTTTATTGTTTTTATTTTTCATTTTACTTCTTAATTGTTTTTTTTAATGTTTCTCTCAATTGTTTTTAGCATGGTTTAAAGTAACATTTATTTTTAGCATGGTTTAAAGTAACATTTTTCTAGAAAGAATTCACAAATTGTATTTGATTCTTGGGGCCCAGGTATAAGAATCAGGCTCCCCATAAGCTTTGATAACAAGAGGGTCTATTTCCTGATTGGGGGGAAAAAAAGAATATGTGGGCAAAACGGAGACCACCATCCCATCCCAGCCTTTGAAAGAGAGAACATTTCACAGGGCTTGTCCTAGAGACAGAGATGAACTTGGTTCACCCTGGGTCTTACTCTATGAAGTGTGATGACCACACAGAAACACTGGAGCACTAAAAGCTATAGATAACACCAGTAAGACATTCTTGGGACTGGCGATGTGGTTTGGTGGGTAGGATGCTTGCTTCTAATGCACGAAGCCCGGGGTTCAATCCTCAGCACTGCACAAACTGGGTGAGGTGGCGTACTCCTGTAATCCCAGCACTTGGCACAGAAGTTCAAGGATATCCTTGACTATATAATGAGTTTGAGGCTAGCTTGGGCTACTCGAGACCAACAACAAAACAGTGTAGGATTCACTGTCATCAATCTCCATGAGCAAAGCTACCAGTCTGTTTTACGGCCTACCAAATGGTTGTTTTTGAAGTTTTGTGCCTTAAAGCCAAATAGATATGTAGAATCTTCAGACACTGACAGCTGGGTGGCCTCTGCCTGGTGGCAACCCAGCATTCTGCATGCGGCCCTAGAGTGGGATCTCTACCTGTGACCACCCTGCACTCCCATTCTCCCTGGACTGACCCTATCCTGACAGACATCCCAGGTCCCCTCCCCATTCCTCTAGCACAGCTTCCTCTAGCTCAGAGTCGCCTTCCACCACAGGAGAGGGAAGACTTAGGGTCCCACTTTGATTCGGCATCAATGGTACTGGCCTTGTGTGGCTTCCACTGAGGGGAGCATTAAGGGTCCCTTTGATCTCCCTGATAGTGGAGATGAACACTCAGCTAAGCCCTGCTAATTGAATTTTCAGTAGAAAGGGCTAGAGGGCAGCAGGCGGGCAAGCCCTGGGGAGCCTGGGTCAGTTTCTGCCTCCAGTAAGGAAGCTGTGCAGAGGGAGACACTGAGGAGAGAGGAGAGCCGTCGTTTAGATACTGGCAAGGTGGTCTTGGTAGCTACTCTGTCAGCTTGGGTCAGATAGGGGATCTGCTCCATCCCACAGCCTCTGCACCCTGGGAACTGGGGACAGACCAGAGGTCTGAGGTGAAAGTCGACGGACGGAAGATCGTATCTGTCTCCCAAGGAAACTTGCTTGTCTTCCTGTTAAAAGCTATTACTCAAATTCTAGAAGCAGCTATTGTCATCACCACTCAGAGGAAGATTCAGGGAAGGTCCATTTTCAGTGTGCCACGCATCTGCTACCCTGTGCCTCCTTATCACTGGACCTGACGCAACACTTGAACACCCCTGGGCTCTTGACCCACGATTCACAGGCTGGAAAAGCTACCTGCATTTTTTTTTTCAAGACAGGGTTTCTCTGTGTAGTTTTGGAGCCTGTCCTGGATCTCGCTCTGTAGACCAGGCTGGCCTCGAACTCACAGAGATCTGCCTGGCTTTGCCTCCCAAGTGCTGGGATTAGAGGCGTGCACCACCACCGCTGCCTGGCCCTGCATTTTTTTTTAAAAAGGTATACTTCCCCCTCCCATGAGCAACACTGTCCAGGCTCGGGCTGTAGCCTCGTCCTCAGATCTCGCTGTGGCTCTACTTGTGATTCATTCCCTAGGGAGCCATGCTGTTTATGTTGCCCCTGCTGCCACTGGGCTAGCCTTAGCTATCACCTCCTCTCTCCACATACAGCCAAACTAGGAAACAACACATCCATCTGTAGGGGCTGAGGCGGAGGCTCATTTGGAAGAGGGCTGGCCTCCAATGCACGAAGTCCTGCGTGAACCTCCACATGCACACCCAGCCACCAGAACACACGGGGCACCCACACACGCACTCAGTACAGGTAAAACATGTACACGTACAGGAAAGTGTGCACATATGTACGCAGCACAACAACACACTTCCACGCAGAGACTGCACGGCACTCACCAGTGACTGTACATATAATACGTATACATGTGAGCAGCGTAGTGCACACACACACACACACACACACACACACACACACACACACACAGGTGTATGTGCACACATGCACTCACACCTCTGGTTCCTTGCTCTGCTTCCTATGGGTATCGACGAGTCCACTGTTCTCCACTCAGGACCCCACATTCTGGCAGGTGATTGACACATCTGTCCTCACCACCTACCTATCACTACCGTCCTTCTCCGTGCTACTGCTGTAGCCTACACCATTATCCCCTCCCCAAAACATCTCAGCACCTTCCTCACTGGTGGTCCTGTTTTTACTTTTATTCCCAACTGTCCAGACACACCACACCACACCAGGCTCACTCCCTGGCTCACCAGGGCAGAGGTCTGCTGGACTCAGGCCAGCCAAACAGCCTCCTTGGGTTTGCCCTCCTTGATTTTGCTGTTCACCTCTGCTCCCTCCTCATTCCCCCCCCTCCTGAGAAACGTCCCCACCTCCATCCTCAGGAGCACTGAGCTCCCAACCTCACTTCTGTGTTTAAAAAAACAGCTGTTGTCCCCAACAGCGGCTTCTTCACCTGTGGACTGGGGAAGCTGCAGATTGAGAGCATGCCTAAGTGAGTCACACCTGTGCCACACGCTGCGCTTTCCCTGGCCCACAGTCTCTGGACGCGACTGTGGAACTGCCGTTTTTTCCACAGCATTTCACGTCCGGAATGATGAGGGGTGGGGGATGGGATGGTGGGGGGTTGGGGAGGTGGGATGGTGGGGGATGGGATGGTGGGGGATGGGATGGTGGGAGGTTAGGAGGATGGGAGGATAAGAGAAGTGTGGACAGAAAGATCCTCACTGTGTAAAAATAAATTCAAGAGCTAGTGGCCGCAAAGCAGTCTTCGCCACGCCATTCTGCAGAAAGTGCCGTCAGCACAGAGAAAAGGCACAAAGGGCTGGCATGCTGACTTGGCACAAGATGGTGGTTTTTAAAGTATTCCCCGCCCCCAACAGGTCTCAGGAAAATCTTGTTCTCTCTCCCCGTATGCCAAGACTTGACTGCCACCCAAATTCCCATCCTATTGGCCTAGGATGCAAAGCCTGATCTAATGAATAATTTTGGGCTTGAGACTGCCCTTTTTTTTCCTCTGGGCTCAGTCACACAGCCAACTGCCTGTGATGCTCCAGCTTTCGGGGTTCTGAGATAAGGGGTGGGAGGGACTCGGCACTCTTGCTTACCAGTCACCCTAAAGAACTCTAAGCACATCTCACGCTGAAAAGGGACACCACAATCCATTTCTTCTTTTTCTATCTGAGACAGGGTTTCTCTGTGTGTCACAGCCCTGGCTGTCCTGGAACTCACTCTGTAGACCAGGCTGTCCTCAGACTTCCAGAGATCTGCCTGTCTCTGCCTTCTGAGTGTGGGGATTAAAGGTGTGCACCATCCAGACCTCCAGGCTCACAATCTATTTCTTATAGTGGGAAGATGGGAACCGTGTAGGTGCATGGGTCCAGGTTCCACACAGGTAGAACATCTTATATGAGGGCCTTGGACATCTCAGGATTTGGGTACCTGGGGTTTTTTCAAATCTAAGGGAAGTGCCAGTCACTTTATTGAATTGCCTCCAACCCTTGTTTTCTGAAGCATCCATTGGTACTTATGTGGAGAATGTGGGTTTTGTTTGTTGGCGTGTGTGTGTGTGTGTGTGTGTGTGTGTGTGTGTGTGTGTATGTGTGTGTTGTTCCTTGAGACTACTGGTGAAGGATTTGAATTCCCAATGTAGAATTTCAGCTTAGCTCAGGGCTGAGTGTTCAGGAGGTGTCTTGGCTCAAATATCCTCAGCTCTGGACTTGCAAGCTGAATTTTCATGTCTTCTAAAACAATTGCCCACTTTATTAAAATGATTCCCCACAGGCCTTTTGGCAGTTGGAAGCTTCCAGCGAACACGATGCCGTCCAGCTGATAGATATCGAATGTGGGTTTCTTGCAAATGGGTCCCTGGGCCACTGGATGAAGCAGCCTTAACAGCACATTCGAGACCCTGCGGTGTCGTGGATCATCCCTGCCACCCTCCATGCCTCTGCAGGGACTTGCCCTTCCTGAGCCGAAGTCACAGTGTCATCTCAGTGGAAAGTCCCTGCGTCGGGGCCGTCCAGATTCTTTCTGTGGCCCGTGTGCACCTCCGTACTTCCCTTCCTCTAGAACTTCACCACAGCTTCCCAGTCGGCCCTAGCCTGGGGTGGGGCACGGAGGAAAAGAAGGGTGAACCCCTGTCCTCACATGAGTCTGGTCTGGTTGGTGAGAGGGAGACAGAAGCAGAAAAGCTGCTCACCCAAGGAGGTGGGGGCGACTCCCTGAACACGGTCCTAGCTGTCAGTTCCAAAGGCTGTGCCGTGTGGACAAGGAGACACGAGAGGTCTGCCCACCACTCCAGGAAGTGGGGAAGGAGCCTAGAGAGGCCACATGCATTGCTCATGCTGGGCCAGGGCTCACACAACAGTCACCTCAGTCATGGTGCCCCACAGGACAGTCTGCCAGGCTGCTGTGAGGGGCACTCATGTAGATCTTCATGACTGGCATGAAGACTTCCAACCCTGAGTGGTGACGTATGGCCACAGTCCCTGCACTCAGGAGGTGGAGTCAGACATGAGTTTGAAGGCAGCCTGGGCCTTTGTTCCTTTCCTGGTGACAGTGACGAAATACTTTAACAAAAGCACTCAGGGGAGTGTGGTAGTTTGAATGTGATTGGCCTCCATAAGCTCATTGGGAGTGGCACTATTAGGAGGCGTGGCTTTGCTGGAGTAGGTGTGGCTTTGTTGGAGGAAGTGTGTCATGGGGGTGGGGGAGGGACTTTGAGGTTTCCTGTGCTCAAGCTACACCCAGTTCAGTTCACTTCCTGCTGCCTGCCTGCAGATCAGTATGTAGAACTCTCAACTCCTTCTCCAGCTCCGTGTCTAACCTGCATACCACCACCATGCTTCCTGCCATGATGATGATGGACTAAACCTCTGAAACTGTAAGCCAGCCCCAATGAAGTGTTCTCCTTTATAAGAGCTGCCGTGGTCACGGTGTGTCTCCATAGCAGTAGAAACCCTAAGACAGGGAGAGAGGGTTGACTCTGGTTCACAGTTCAAGGCATAGTCCATCATGGTAGGGAAGTCAACACAGGGGGTGCCTGAAGCTGATCACATGACATCCTCCAGCAGGAAGCAGAGAGTGATGAAGGCAGGCTGCCTCTCCACTCCTACAACCCAGGACCCTAATGTAGGGAATGGCATCACCTACAGTGGGCAGGTCTTCTCCGTTAACTCAGTCAAGATAACCTCTCACAGGTGTGCCTGGAGACTTGCCTCCTTGGTGATTCCAGGTCCTGAAACGATGCCTTGGCAAAGATAAGAACCTAATGCAGGGAGATAAGAGGACATGGAGGGTTCCCTGGGCCTCTGAGGGGGTCACTGAGGGGAGTTACTGCTTCATGTAAGACTTGCTTGAAGTCGTGAAGGCACAGCAAGGGCCAGCCAGCTGAAGTTGGAGGGCAGGTGGCCGAGGAATGTCCTGTGGAGAATCGGCAAGTGGGAAAAGAGTGTGCTGAGTGTAGCAGAATCTTAGAGAGTCTTTTTAACAAAAACAAACCCAGAGCCAGGTATTGGGGTGAACACTGAATGATCAGAGAGACAGAACCAGCCACAGCTACCTCGCCTCGCTGGATCCTCAGCTGGTCTTGTTTCCTCAGACTGGAAGCCTCTGTGTCCTCATATCCGAATGGCTCTCAGCTGAACTGTGCTTCTTGAAAGCCTGAATGCTTAACCAGCCAAATGCTTAACCAGCCAAATGCTTAACCAGGCCAAATGCTTCTAGTTTCTGGTCCTCACGCCTTATATACCTTTCTGCTTTCTACCACCACTCCCTGGGATTAAAGGCTCGCTTTCTGGGATTAAAGGCTTGTGTCACCATGCCTGGCCATTTCCAATGTGGCCTTGAACTCACAGAGATCCAGAGGGATTTCTGTCTCTGGAATGCTAGGATTAAAGGCGTGTGCTACCACTGCCTATCCTCTATGTTTAATATTGTGGCTGTCCTGTTCTCTGACCCCAGATAAATTTATTAGGGTGCACAATATTTTGGGGAAAACAATACCACCACAGCTGAGGTCTTAGTGTGTGGAGGCCAGACGTGTGGTGAATTTGGTATGTAAATGCAGTGTGCAGATATGGTGCGTGGAGCCTACCTGCTGGCCCCTGGGCTGGCCTGGGTAGGTAGGTTGTGGAGACTGCCCTTTGTGGGGCAAAACAGGTGTGGGGAAATGTGTGTTTTCTAATGTCCGCAGCAGCGTCTTTGGATGTTGGGAAGCACTGAGATGGTGCTGGGGAAGGGCTGGTGGGAAAAGACACGGGATGTTGGAGGAGCTACAGCCTCCTCGGGTGCGGGATGCTTGTGTAAGGGTGTAAGGAAGCTGTGGTGAGCCCTTAGCGCCTGTCCCTCCACAGGCCGACCTGCTCCTGTCTTCAAGGCAGCTGTTGGCTTTCTGGGTTTCTCTAGTCAGTGCCTGACAGCCCCAAGGCTCCTCGTGTCTTGTGTGTAGCGTGTGACACACATGTGAAGTTCAAGAGTCTCTTTCGTTTTCAGGAAACTTGTTTGAAATCTGGTACCCCTGGGAAGACGGTCCCCTGGGACTCAGTCAGCCCGGAACCCAGGGCAGATGTACCTTGCCCAGTGGCTGCTCTTGGCTACCTCATTTCCTCATTTTGGGTCTGGACATGCTGGGCCCATGTGGTCTGTGACACCCTCCTGCCTGACATCCACAGAGTCAGTGTGGGTGGATGTTTCTACACAGCTCTTTGGGTAATATTTGTCTGGTGGTTTATTAGACTATCTCGATTTCTTCGTAAATCATTTGGAATCTGTTTAATTGTCAAGGTTTGTGCTAGAGAAGAATGTCACGGTTAGTTTTCTGTCAACTTGACACACACGAGAGTCATTTGGAAAGAGGGACCATCAATTGAGAAAACTCATCCATCCGATTCTCTATAGGCAAGCCTGTGGGAAATTTTCTTGATTAGTAATGCATGGGGGAGGGCCCAGCCCATTGTAGGTGGGGCCATCCCTGGGCTGGTGGTCCTGGGTTCTATAAGAAAGCAGACTGAGCAAGCCATGGGGAGCAAGCCAGTAAGCAGCTCCCCTCCATGGCCTCTGCATCAGCTTCTGCCTTCAGGTTCCTGCCCTGGTTGAGTTCCTGTCCTGACTTCCTCCAATGATGGACTGTGCTGTGGGACCGTAAGCTGAATTAACCCTCCCCCCCCACAACCCCCACCCCCACCCGTGCGTTGCTTTTTTTCAGTCATTGTGTTTCCCACAGCAACAGAAATCCTAAGACAAGAAGCTGTGAAGAAAGGGTTGTAACCTGGGGGGAGCCCCCCCCTCCTCTGTGGCTGGAGACTTTCATTGTACATTCTATTGGTGCATGATAAAAATCACGTTAAACAGCCAGAAGGAACCCAGCTATTGGGAGGGCTGGGTACAGTTTTCCTGCCCCAGTGTTCTAGAATTTTCCTTCTATTCCATTTCCTTTGGTTTCGTTTTCCAGTCAAGAACATCCCGTGGATTTTTCCTTTGGCCTCAGACACGGCCCTTTGCCCTCTTGTTCACAGGACTCATGATAGTTTGTAAATAAAGGATCCCATAACTCCTCTGAGAGTGTGTTGCATTTCCTGGGAACAGCCAGGGCCTGGATTTCAACTCGGGCAGCATGGCCGCTCTTGGGTTCAATGGCAGTGCACTCAACGTGGCTTCTTTCTGTGAAGGTGTAAGTCCACGTGCAAAAGCTCCCATTACCATGCACAATTATAGTGGCACACACCTTTAATCCCTGCACTCTGGAGGCAGAGGCAGGCGGATCTCTGAGTCTGAGGCCAGCCTGGTCTATAGAGCGAGTTCTAGGACAGCCAAAGCTACATAGAGAAACCCCGTCTCAAAAAAAAATTGAACAAAATAAAATAATAACAAGAACAAAAAGTTTAACAAGGGGGCCAGCGAGATGGTTCAGTACGTAAAGGTGCTTGCCACCAAACCTGACAACCCAGGTTCTTTCCACAGGGTCCACTTGCGTGAAGGAGGGAACTGACCCCTGCAAAGGGGCAGACTCCTCTTACCTCCACATGCTTGCCGGTACACACACACACACACACACACACACACACACACACACTATCACACATGGAAATAAATAAATGTGACTAAAATTTTAAACTTAAAAAGACGTGGAAGTGCATCAGGGAGGCAGTGAGCTGTGTGTTCATTTTATTATATTTATTGGCTCCTGTTTGGATGGAGATGAATCGAGAGGGAGCATTGAGAACTGGGAACGTGGGCTAGCTGGATCAGCCCGGAGCAGCCAGTCCTTTGAATTTGTTTCTCCACTTACTGTTCAAGGTTCCCTTTATCATCCTGTGTGTGGGACACATGAGAGTCTGACCCCCTCATTCCAGTGGCTGAGGATGCTGGACATGACTCCACGCACCGGTATTATGTGCCCAGAGTGGAGTTTCCAGAGTTCTTCCCAGGGTCTCCATATTCAGGCTTCTTTTGCAGCTTCTAAACACAGAAACTGTAATGCATACCAATGTGCGCTTTGCTGAGTTTTTCTTCTACAGATGGGTAGGGCTATTAGTGACCTTTGCTAACCTTGAAGTTGCAAAGCCTTTCTCCTTGATTCTTTCTATGGTGTTTAGCATCTGGAGTCACATTCTTCTTAGGGTCCATTCGGGTGTAAGTTCCCTAGCGGTTCCTGTTGCTCAGGCCGAGCAGTCACGGTCACACAGAGGTTGAGGAGTCCCTCGAAGGTTGTCTCTGTGCATTGAGTTGTATCTTGTTTTAAAAGCCCCTGGCTATGTCCATGCACGCCTGTCTTCTGTTCGGCCCACTGCTCTGTGTGCGGGCACAGCGTGTAGAAGGCGGGAGTTGAATACGTTCCCAGAGAGTCCCATCCTCTACCTTTGCTGTCTGCCTTCTTTCACGTGAATGTTAGAGTTTGTTGATTGGCTTTTTACAGTTTCCTCCTGAGCCTTGCCCTGGGATCACGCTAAGACAAAGGAGGACCTAATTCTTCCTGTCCACCAACATGGTGTTTCTCTCTGGTTATTTGCATTTTCTCAGCTGTATTCATTATCTTAGGAGTCATACACATATCTGGCTAGACTTGCTCCTGGATGTCGCACCGTTTGGTGTTATGATGACCTGCCCTGCTGTGCACAGTGTCCTGTGTTGCCATACACCAAAGCTCGAAGCAAATCTATTGTTAGTTGATCTCATCACATGACCTTGAAGTCTTTTATTGCCTTGCAGCTCAGTTTCTAGACAGACACTGCTCTTCTCAAGACAGTATTTTAGGTTGTGCATTCTTCATGTTGAATCTGGAGCTGCTTGGCTTAACCTTGGTAACTTTGTAAGAAGATGCAGTGCAGATGATCGCATTACCAGGGCTTTTTGTTATCCTACACAACACGATTATGGCGGGTGTTCACTGTCTGCCCTTGGGGTAATTTTATTTTTATTCTTGGGCCATTGAGTTTCTGGCGTCTCCAGTCTGGGTGCTCCAAGCTTGCTTGCGGTGGCCCCCCACAGCCGACCCCTGTTTCACTGTCCCCTGGTCTTTACGGCATGATTCCTACTTCAGCTGATGTCTGACCGCTTGTCCCAGGATGTGATTGTTCAATTTACTTTGTTGTATTTAGAAAAAATAGAATCTTAGAGCTGATAAAGACCCTCTGGAGACTGACGCAAGACCCTTTTCTTTTTAAAACTTCACTATTTACTTGTGTGTGTGTGTGTGTGTGTGTGTGTGTGCGCACACGTGCGCACGCGCATGTGTGCATGTGTGTGAGAAGCTGCACCTGTAGAGGTCAGAGGACAAGTCACTTCTCTCCTATCACACGAGTCCTGGGGATCAAACTCAGGTTGTCAGTTTGGTGGCAAGCTGCTTTCCTCACTGAGCCATCTCACTGGCCCCAAATCTTTTTTTTTTTTTTTTAAGTTGAAAATTTTAAAAAGTGCTGGAGGAACACGGCACAGGTTTTGTGAGCTTGTTCACCTGAGTGAAACAGCCCGCGACACACGTGCTGTGTCTCCGAGTCATCCGCGCGATGATCCATTCACGATACCGGCGCAAAGACGTTTGTTTGGAGGTGCTTGACGAGGTGGAAGAACAGAGCGTGGGGGTGCCCGCTCGCTCAGCGGTTTCTGAAAGGTGCTGGGGGGAAATGTGGGAGGTGGAAAGAGCCCCCTGAAGGCATTGCGGAGAACTCTCGGAGCGAGTGGTGTGGTCGTGGCTGACTAGGTGACTCCGCTCCCGCCTCTCAGCATCGGGTTCATTGCGGTGGATCTTAGAAAATGCACTCCAGGTAAATTATATTAGCATTTCCATCCTTTCGTGTTTGCTCAAGGAGAGAATGCACTCGAGGTTTGTTTTTTTTTCTTTAGTGCCAAGCTTAACAATCTCAAGTGGTTAGCAAATTGCTAATTATAAAGGGGACGCATATTTGAAAGCCACACTGATAGCATTTGTTTCTATTATTGGCCACATAAAAATTTTAATTTTTGAAGGCAAGAGTTTGGCTATCTCTCCAGCATAATAAAATACCTCCTCCAGGAAATTATATAACCATAAATTATTTTTTATTTTACCCCCGCCACTGCTTGGCTATTGTTTGTTTTATTTTTAAGACACGGTCTCACCCTCTAGGCCACTATATAGCCCGGGCTGGTCTAGAATTTTAGCAGTCCTCCTGCCTCAGCCTCCTGGGTGCTGGATTGTATGTGGGTATCACTTGGCTCTATATTGTCTTTTTAAAAATATAATTTTGTATTTTTTCTGTCATTTTAAGTGTCCTCAGTCCCAAAAGCAGGTTAAGGAGCCTGATTCTAGAAGCCCTGTGCTTTTTCTTTCCCTCACTTTCTTTTTGTTCTCTCTCTCTCTCTCTCTCTCTCTCTCTGTCTCTCTCTCTCTCTCTGTGTGTCTCTGTCTCTCTCTCTCTGTGTGTCTCTGTCTCTCTGTTTCTCTCTCTGTCTCTCTGTTTCTGTCTCTGTCTCTCTCTCTCTGTGAGTGTCCTTTGGTGAACTGAATATGCCATGCCCATCAAACATAAATGAGTTTGTGTGTCTTAAGAACAGGGCTCCTCTCTGAGCTGGCCACGGCACAGTGCCAGGGAACTCGCCGATGAGGTGCTCCACGGCCCACACCCACCAGGGACCTGACCACTGAAGTGCTCACAGTCCACCCCCACGCCAGCAGCAGTACCCTCGGCACCCTCCTTTGCCTGTCTCTGTGACCATCCTCTCTCTGGAAGGACCCTTCAAACTTCCCTGGGTTTCCTGGCACTCCCATCTTGGAGGTGCACAGGATGACCGCTCTCTGAACAAGCCATGACTTTGGTTCTCAGTTACAGCTCCATGTAGACATGCTCACACACACAGTGTTCTCTGCCACCCAGTGTGGCTTACAGTCGATCGTCTGCTTCCAGGTGTGTGTGTGTGTGCGCCAGGAGCGCCTGCCTTTGGTGGCTCTTCTGTCTTGTCCAAGCAGCTTGTACAACCGAAAACACAGTCACTGTTTTTCCATGAGGGTACAAAGACCCGGGGTAACAGCTACTATTCTTCCCCGTCCTTCAGGGTACATCTCATGAGGTGCATAGAGTTAATGGTGCTCACACGCTAAGGGGAAGCGGGTCCATCCCGTGAGAGGATAGAAGGGGGAAGAAATACGAGATATTGGCTTAGCGTCTGCACAGACTCATACCTAAAATACGGAGGAAGTCTTCATACAGCTTATCATTTCTGAGCCTGGCCACTTGGTTCTGGCTGAACTTCACAGCTGCCTTCCATCCCCTGGGACCTCTGCTGCCCTAAGCTCCTGCACTGAGGTCTTTACCTGTGGGTCGACCCACACCTTCACTCCTGAAGGGTCTGGACTCAGAGCTGTCCATTCTGAGCTCGGCCGCAGTTCCCACTGGCTTTAATTCCATGGCCATGCTCATTGGTGCTGAGTGGAGGCCCTCCTTCCTTCATGGCACATGCACCCTTTCTCATCCTCCTGGTGAGTCCCCATCCACGTATACTTGGTCTCCGGTCACTGGGCAGCAGGGTCCCTCCTGTGCCTCTGGATTCAGAGGTGGGAGGAGCCGCGGTACTAACAGCCCTCCCCAGCAATGGGGGAGGCCCACACCGAGCGCAGTCTTTGTAACCTGGCTATCCGTAGGGGAGTCTCAAGAGTGCATAATTTACGTTGAGAGAATAGTAGGCACATGGAGACCCTTCTGCGTGTCTTCACCCAAAGTGTTCAACCATCGTGCCCAGACATGTGCCCACTCTTTTATTGAGGTGTTTCTGTTTTAAAAATTGCCTTACAAGAGTTTCATCTGGGAGCAGGAGATGTGGCTCAGTGGTTAGCGCTCCCTGCTCTTCCAGAGGCTGGCAGAGGCCGGGATGTTCAGATACCAGAACTCACCCCTGAGAGCTCACATCTACCTCGTATCCAGCTCCAGGGGATCTAACACCCTCTTCTGGCTTGGCAGGCAGACACCTTTAGTAGCTGAACCATCTTCTTGGCCCCCAACCTTCTGGAGTTTTTTAATTCTTCCGTCTCTACCCTCAGCGTGCTTGGCTTGTTCAGGCTTGACCATGAGGCTCCTGCTAGGTGTCATGGTTGTGAGGGATGGGAGGCTTCGGACTCAGAAAACTCACTAGAGTGGTGGGTGTCTCCCCGGAAGCCTGTGGGGGAAGCTGCGGGAAGCGGTACGCTCTCCTGGGCCAGGGGGTGCTCAGTGCAGTTTTGTGAGATAAGCTTGCCATGTAAGCTTGAGGAGTCTGAGTGAGGATGCCCAGCACCCATCTGAAAAACCAGGTGTATCTCAACTCCAGCACTGGCGGTGCAGAGACGGGCAGGTTCCAGAGCTCCCCAGGAGACACCTGATGGTGACATCTAGCCTTCACCTGTGCACACGCTTACCTGCACGCTCACCTTTGAGCAATCGTGCACAGACAGGGACACGCATCCCCATGTGGACTGTAGTGTTGTGTCTCACCCAGGGAGACCTCGGAGCAAAGGTGACTCTTGGGGCGACTTTGGAGGGAGTAAAGAGTCTTGGAAATGTTGGTGTGGGGGGCGGGGAGTTGGGGTGTTCCAGGCATGAGGCACGGCTTGCTTCAAGGTGGTCCTGGTGTCCTGAGCAAGGAATTCCTTGGGAATGGATAGCTGGCTGTGGCCCACGTGTTTGCTAGGATGTGAGGTAGTGAGTGAGGGCTGAAGGAAGGGCCTAGAAGGGCCATATAAGCTCCACTAGCCCCAGGCATCTATCTGGCCCTGTTTCCACAGGTGACTCCGTGGTGGTCACACAAACCCTCTGTGCTCTGTATCTCTGTCCTCTTGGACTGTGAACTCGCTCTAGTGACCTGTGTGTGACCTCGGGTGGTGGTGACAGTGTGCATTTAAACAATGGGAGGGGCCATAAGCAGAGAACAAATGCCAAGCCAGACATGGGTATGGTACAGTATCGGGGGTCCATCCCTCCAAGGTGTCCTTGGCTTCTTGAATTCCCCCCCCTTTTTTTTCCAAAGTGTGTGTGTGGCGGGGGGCGGGGGAGATGCTGAGTTATGAACACATTATTTGGAAGAAGCCCCCGGGATAGAATTTCCTCGTTCCCCGCTGACGTTTTCCCTCTCTCCCTTCAGGCTTCCTGCTATTTAAAGACTTTTGTTTGAACGAGATCGACGAAGCCGTGCCTCAGGTGAAGTTCTATGAAGAGGTAAGACTCGGCCCTCCAGCGCAATTCTCTTCCAAAGTGTGTTCAGCCAAGCACTGGGAAAACCCCAGAGATCGTAAACACCTCACGGAATTCAGTCGTTCGTCGAAATAACTTCGTGGCGGCAGATGCGTTAGCAGCGCCGGACCCTGCCCACGAGCCAGGGCTGACGTACAGCTCAGGCCCTAGAGCAGCTGTTCTCAACCTGTGGCTTGTGACGCTTTGGGAGGGGGGGCGGTCCAGCGACCCTTTCACAGGGGTCACACACCAGATGTCCTGCCTATCGGGTATTTACATTACAGCTCCTAACAGGAGCACATTTACAGTGATGAAGTAGCAACAACAATAATTTTATGGTGGTGGTGGTGGTGGTGGGGGGGGGGGGGGGCCACCACGACATGGGGAACTGCATTAAGGGTCTCAGTGTCGGGAAGGCTGAGAACCGCTGCTCCAGAGGTTTTGGAGTATGAGTGAGAAAGAGTGTGGCTGACTACAGGCTCCGGAGTCATCCGGAGGTCACAGGCGGCACCTGGCTTTTTTGGCCATCTGTAGATGTTGGTCGTGTCCATGAGAGCTGAGGCTGGGTGCTGCTGAAAGGGAGCCTGCCACCTGAGGTTCCCCGGCCATCTTGGGGGACTAGCGCGGGGACGCTGTGGGTCTGGGGCTCCCAGGCAGACGTCTGCTCTCCCCAAGACACGGGTGACGCTTGAGATTGCAGGGGCCTAAAGGGTTAGTGCAGAAGTTTCTGGAAGGCCCGTTGAACTCTAACTTAGCCTTATGGGGGTTAGGGAATGCAGACCTCCTGGGAGCCAAGCGAGTAGGCGAGGGACACCCTGGTGGGAGGGATCTGTCCAACTGCTAAGGTACAGCCACTCCTTTTGGGGTGAACTGGGGAGCTGGGAATTCAGGCTCCCCACTGGCCAGAGAGATGCTTCAGGGGACAGAAAGAATGGAGAGGTTTCAGGGTTTCAGCTAAAACCACGTGAGCTGGGAAGGACCCCGTCCCTCAAGACGTGTGCGCCAAACACCGAAGCCAAGGAGGGTGGAATGTCGCCAGGCTAGGCTGAGCACTCCTTACCAGTCCCTGAGCTCCACGGAAGGCCACACTCAGGAAGGGATCAAACCCGAGGCAGACCAGGTGCCATAGACGTGGCTCACTGTGCCCTGAGGTACCCAGCCCCCTCCACCTGCCCAGCAGGGCACAGGGAGAGCCTGTCCTTGATGGATGCAGGAAAACAAATGAGAAGACTTTCATTGTTGGGTAAACAGCACGGAATGAGCCTGGAAGCAAGGTCACGGGACACAAAGACAGGGTGGATGAACGCATGGATCATCAAATCCACGAATCAAATCGTGGAGTAATTGGCAAATACTTTAAATAACTGCGGTAGAAGCCAGGGTGGGGTGGAAGTGGGCGGGGTGGGGTGAGGTTGTTGGCACAGGGCTTTGATCCTACGCTAAGAAGGCGGAGGAGGTAGGGTCCCAACTCCATCCTGCCCCTTCCTGGACTCATACACAAAAGTCTGCCTGCAGCCGTGCCCTCCAGGTGCTGTGAGATGTGAGACAAATCACGTGGCCATCTGTGGCGTGTAAGATGCCAAGCTCCCTGCACTCAAGGGACTGACCTCATGGGGACTTAAGACTGAGGTCCAGCGAGCTGGGTGGTCATTCCTGCCCGCTTCTCAGGACACCTGTCATGACACAGGCCATCTTAGAAGAGAGAACGTAACAGCTGAGGGTCAGTTCCTAAGACGGTTTCGCTCCCACTTATTCAACCATATTCACTGAACACCAGCCTCGTGTCTCTGGCATTGTGCAGTGACTGACGGACAGAGTCCTGGCTGTCTCTGAGCTTACGCTTTGGGAGAGAAAGCCAACAGCCAACTGACCAAGTGTCCCCAGGCAGAAGAACTGCTCGGTGGCTCAGCCAGACTCAGTGTGGTGCATTGTGGTTGGCGGCCACTGGACATGGATGGGTTCAAGGTCATCTCAGCAAGGTGGCATTTAAACAAGATCGTGGCTGGCAAGAAGACTGGCCTCTTGGAGGTGGGGTCAGGAGAGCACAGGAGGCCACACGGAGGCGGCTACCATGGTGGGAGGAGCTTGGCATGTGAGGAACTGACATGGAGAAGGGCAGCGTGGAAGTGGGGGGATGGGCACAGCAGGGCAGGCGAGTGAGACCGCAGACGCCGCAGTGACAGATTCTAGTGTGGAAAAGTGTACAGCAGGCGTGTTGGGTGTGCCGATCTGGGGCCTCCGCTGTGTGTTAGATGCTGTTCGTCCTGACTCAGTTTACCTCAGGTCTTTGTCACCTGGCATGAGAGCGTTGTTAAAACCTCCCACTCTCCTTGTGGAAGGTCTTTCTGATGTCTGTTGTCACCTTCCCTGTACGTTGTAGCTCTGTGGTCAGGCTCACACGTGATGTCACCGTATGAGGTGCCCCGTCTCTCATCCGAACTGGCTTCTTTCGCCCTGTGCGGTGGCCACAGCCGCACTGTCTCCTTGTGGTCCTGGGGAGGTCCCTTTCAGGCTCGCCTTTACAGCATTTCTCTGTATGTACAGGACTCCCGCTATTCATCCTCGTCTACTCTCCAGGGAGTGATTTTTAGATCTCATATTCATTTTGCAGAGTTTGCTGAAATTCTTCAGCCTGTACATTTACATCTCTAACCCAATCTGAAGTGACTGGGATGATTATTTCCTAGAGTAACACCCTCTCCTCTCTTCCTAGACTCTGGTCCATAGTTTTATGATCGATGGATACTGTTGGCTTCAACACGCTACTCAGTTTTTCTTCCTCTTCTAGAAACTGTATAATATCTTTGGTCTGTCTTCAAACCCACACGCCCCTTCTCTTAGCTTCTACAGCCTGCTCTCCCATCCATCCGCTGAACTTTTTTTTTTTCAGCTTCCAGAATTGCACTTCTGGAAATTCCAGTTGATTGCTTTTAATAGTTGCCATTCTGTCTTCATTTCTGTTGCTGTGACATTTCTGTTGCTGTGATAAATGCCCAGATGAGGAACTTGGGGGAAGGAAGGGATTATTCTGCTTAAAATCCTGGGTCATCATTTGTCACGGAAGTCAAGGCAGGAGCTTGAAGCAGGTCACAGTACAGTTTTTTTTTAAATTTGTTTATTATGTATAGTTTTCTATCTGCATGACAGAAGAGGGCACCAGATCTCATTACAGATGGTTTTGAGCCATCATGTGGTTGCTGAGAATTGAACTCAGGACCTTTGGAAGAACAGCCAGTGCTCTTAACCTCTGAGCCATCTCTCCAGCCCCCACAGTACAGTTAAGAGTAGAAAGCCCCTCAGACTGTTCCTTGCTGACTTGCTCTAGGCTAACTTTCTCCTCTCAGACAGTTCAGGACCCTCCTTCCCTACCCAGGGAACAGTGCCACCCATGATGGATTGAGCCTTCTCAAGTCAATTAACAATCAAGACAATGGTCCACAGATTCGCCCAAAGGCCGCCTGCTGTAGAAAATCCCAGCATTCCCGTCTTCCTAGGTGATTCTAGGCTGTAGCAAGTGGATGTTAAGACAAAGAAGCACAGCTGTTCCCTTCTGCTGCTTCCCATCTCGCCCTTCATCACACAGATGTTCTGTTATATCTAACTGTGATCACGAATGTGTGGTCCTCTCCCTGAGAATTCCAGCCCTGATCTTGTTGGATCTCGCTGCTGACCTGCTTCTTCCTGTGTGGATCCGTCTCCTCCACAGGTGAACAACAGAAGCACATACAGAGTGGTGTGATTGACAATCACAGATGCCCCAAACTCCCGAAAGGGTGCGGGTTGTTTCGCCCCAACAGACGCCGAGCCTGGCTCTCCCACACCCCTGTGCCGTGTGCCACCACTGAGTCGTGGTCAGCTCCTCAGCCTTTGTGGGCCACGGAGGTTGGCTGTGCCCAGATGCCCACATGTCATCACATACCCAGCGAGTTTGAGAGAATATCTGTGTGGAGTTTGGAGCCCGCCTTTGCGGCTCTTCATCTCCAGGATGTCCTTCTCTCTTAGCTTCTGTTTGCTGTCTCTTCTCCATTATCCCTGTCTGTCAGGCCGCTTTCTGGTGCTTCCTCGAATTGACAGTCATGGTCTCAGGGGGACCATTCTGCTCTCAGCTACTTGTCTGGGTTTGTGCTGGATTTTGAATGAAGCACCAGTGTGAGGGGCTGATGGGCTAGAAGACACAGAGGGTGAGGCATGGAGGCAAAGGGTGGAGTCAATGATGACCCTCACGGTCACCAGGGTGGGACATGGCGGCGGTGATCCGTTGCAAGTGGAGACAGGGCTCCTTCAGATGAACCCAAATGGAGATGCGGCGTTGACACTCAGCAGGAAAGGTGCGGTTGCTGTTGCTGATGTCTGTGGGTCTGATAGCTTTCCCTAAGGTGTGCGTGGCTCGTGACAAAAGCCTTCCAGAGCGCCCAGTGTTCTGAAGCCAGTGGGAGATGGAGAGGAATGGAGGCAAAGCCCTGGAGATGCAGAACTCTGATCCCAGAGAGGTGGAGATGGGACACGGCTGTGGCCTGGGCAGTGACGTGTTCAGCCATGTGTGTGTGCCCAAGCAGAGAGCCACTGCATGATAGGGGCATGCTGTCACCCCTGGCGACGCTTCTCCTCAGCACGGAGACACCTCTACATGGTCCCACTCTCTTAAGTGCCTGGTCAGCCCTTCCGCCAGAATCAGAGGTAGCGTTACTAAATCAAGAATCCCTGCGGCCAGCAGAGCCACGGCTGATGGCCTGTTCTTTAATTAGTGAGCCTTCTGAAAGGAAGCGAGATGTGAGTTTCAGTGCCGGGCCCGTACTCACTCTACTCTGTCTGGTGTTCACATAGGGTTAATCAGACTCGGAGCACGGACACAGTGCTGTGCCTCATGTGTTCACAAAGCCAGGATTGCCTGTGTAGCTGCAGGAGACAAATCATAGAAACTTCCAGGGAATGAGCATGTGACTCACCAGATGCCACTCTGCCTCCTGGGTCCCCCGGACTCGCTTCCCATTGCGCTCGCGTTCGGGATGTTAGTTCTGGGATAGTGCACTCTTGCTTGAGGTTGTTTGCACGTCCAGTGACAAACCTTGGCCGTCCTCTGCGTGGGTTGCATCCATTCTAGCATCCAGGCCTTCTGGCATTAACCCTTGAGTCTTCCAAGACCAAGAATGCAACCAGAGGAATCAACAAAGTTGGGGCCTACTGAGCCCCGGTCCTTTCCTTCCTGATGGCTTGGGTGCACAGTGCCTGACGTGGGCTACCTGGCAACAGCATCTCTGCAGCTGCCGTGTGGTTAGTTTTCAGAAACTGAGGTAGGATGGTTGAATCTGGTCCCTGGTTATACCAGCTTCACTTCACTGCCACTGGGCTGAAACCTTCTGGTCCTCTAGGGCTCTACCCCAAGGAGACTCCATTCCAAGTCCCGGAAGTACCAAAGGCATGACTGTTAGCCGCCATGTGACCCTGCTGATGGGACCCCAGTAATTTCTCAGCGTGGGAACCTGCTAGGTGTTACAGGGCCTCAGTGGCGACCTCCCCTTTCCTCTCTCCCCCAAAACCATGACCTCATCTGTACGAGAAATCTTCGTAGGGATTGACTGGTTTTGATTCCCCTGTGTGAACACCAGTCTGAAAGGTCACAGCTACTCCCACAGGGAAGTCCCGGTTTCTGCCAGTGGATGGCTCTCAGGTGTGACACCAGGAGTGTAACTAGGTCACACACACAGCAGCGTGGCGTGCGGAAGGTGTCTCTACCTTTGTATTTCATTGTCTTCAGTCTCGTCTTGTGTTGTCAAAATATGTGTGTAGAGAAATGGGAACAGCCTTCTAACCAGGGACCCCTTATCAGATTATAGCAATTGGGAACATTCCCAACGTGTGACAGGTGTCCCTTAAAACCCATTTCATTGGTCAGCCGGACAGCCTTTCCTAGCATAGCATTTGAAATATAGTGTGTCCTTCCACCTGTTTCTCTGTCTAGCCCAGGCTAGCCTTGGCCACACTCCTTCTGTCTCTGCCTCTGGAGAGCTGAGATGACAGCCACACATGCCACACCAGGCCTGCAATCACACTAGTGCTGGACAACCCATACTTCATCCAGGAGGCCACTCTACCTCCAAATACATGCTTTCTTCATCGGACTTTTAGAACTCTCATGGTGAAGCCGGTCGTGGTGGCGGTGGCTCACGCCTTTAATCCCAGCACTCGGGAGGCAGAGCCAGGAGGATCTCTATGAGTTCAAGGTCAGCCTGGTCTACAGAGCAAGATCCAGGACAGGCTCCAAAGCTACACAGAGAAACCCTGTCTCAAAAAAATAAAAATAAAATAAAATAAATCTTATGATGTATCCCGACTAATTTCCCCTGCTGAAACTTTGGTAGAGTATGAATAAGCTCTGTCTCAGAGCTGAAGCACAGCCAGGCTGGAAGATCTGTACTTTGGAGAGAACTGGCCGGGCAGGTGGCCCCTGGCTTCTGTGCTGTGGGATAACTGTGGCCACGGTAGTCTTTATTTCCTTATTAAAATGCTCAGGGTCCATCTGTGTTTCTAGCTGGGTCTGATTTGGTGGCCTCGTTATCCCCTCCTGCAAAGTCGTCATTTCAGGGGAATCACTGCCTCAGTCATCTGTCTTATCTCTCGTGGGGAAGGGTTGCTGGCCAGGTCAGTCGTGGTTCTAAATAAAGCTGGTTTCTAGGAAGCTGAAAGCTAATGTTGACAACCTCCGGAAATCTAGATAAAAGAATACGAGAAACTGGACAACGAAGAGGACCGGCTGCGCCGGAGCCGGCAGATGTATGACGCTTACATCATGAGAGAGCTCCTGTCCTGCACACACGTGAGTGTCCCACCCTGCTCCCCAGACAGGACCACGTGGGGGGGTGGTCACACTGCCCATGTTTCCAGAAGGGAGCGCAGCTATATGGCTGGGGTCCAGGTCTTCTTTTCTCCCATAACCGTGCTTGGTTTTCTGACTCGGTGTCTCCTGCTACACATACGCTTGCTCTATTTCCTGACGCTGGCACCTCCAGAAGCAGATGCTGTGAGAGGGCTCCTTTGGATCATTGAAGAAAACTCTGTTCTAGACTTGATCAAGGAAATGAGGATTTATTCTCATGCTTGGCCTGATTATTATTTGACAGGGTCTCTCTAAGTAGCCCAGGCTGAACTTCAGCTCCTGATCCTTTTACCTCAGCGTCCTAAGTGCTAAGACTACAAGCACACACTGCTACACCTAGACAAGGATGATGATGTTGGATGATGGTGATACTGATGGTGATAGTGATGATAATGATGTGATGATGATGATGATGATGATGATGATGACGGTGTGATGTGATGAT
>CABHPP010170946.1:0-10594 GCA_902168425.1 Peromyscus attwateri | reverse complement strand
AATCCAGACTGAAGGGACAGGGGTGACATGGAGATGGAGAATCCAGAATAAAGGGACAGGGGTGACATGGAGATGGGGAATCCAGACTGAAGGGGCAGGGAGAGTTTCAACAGAAAGTACATTCATAAAATAAAATGAAAGAAGTTATTTTGGAAAGAAATGTGATGAGTTAGATCTTTTTGCCTCCACTAAAAGCAACTGAAAGTGGCCGATGGAATGCACAATTATAATCTAAAGAATTAAGATTTGTATTTCAACACATGCACACACACAGTTTCTTTAAAGTGTCAAGATCACAAAATATTTATTTAAAAAATAAATAAAACGTAGGCTAGGGAGGTGGCTCAGTGGTAAAGTACTTACCACACAATGTGAGGATCCAGTTCAGAGCTCTGATGAGGGCACAGTAGCATGCAACTGGAATCCTAGAAAGGCAGGAGTCTGTGACAGGCAGGTTCTGAGGAATTTGTGGGGCGGCTAGCCCAGCATATGTAGCAGCAAATGATAAAGAGACTCTTCCTCAAACAGGGGTAGAAAATGATGAATGACACCTGTACACACTCCATAGCATGAGTACATCCAAATTCACATATACAACCATGCCTACATTCACACAATAAACACACACACACACACACACACACACACACACACACACACACACCACCTCACAAGATTAAACCTTAAGAGAAATCAAGAAGCAAGAGAAGTAAGAAGAAACATGAATATGTGTGTTTGGTCCTAAGGATTTTTTCATAGAAGGTAAGCCTGAACCTTTGCTTTGGTCATGAGGAGCAAAGCTCTCTCTAGCTCTACCAATGAAATGGAGCCTCAGAGAACCATTCCAATAGCCATAAAGCTGGGATCTCAAAGTTCTCAGCACCAGTGGAAGTATGGTACAGGAGTAAAATCTCCAAAATTATCCACTTCTGCTTGATGTGATCCAGAGAATGATCTATAAAATAGCATGTTTTCTGTTTTGAATGAGTAGTATGCTAAGCATATAGCAAGTCCAAGTAAAATAAATGTCAAATTATAGATATAGATGATAGATAGATAGATAGATAGATAGACAGACAGACAGATAGATAGATAGATAATAACAAAACATCATCACATGGATATTAAAATCATCCACCAAGACTTTCTTGTGGAAGCCCCATTAAAAGAGTCAGCTGGAACTCTTGATAGAGGAACTGTGGAGCAGGGTAGGGAAGAGCATGCCCTAGGGTGAGGCTTCTAAGTACAAGAATAAATAGCAATGGATAGAGATGATGCACTTACATACACATATGTACACAAACCTGCATGCACATGAACACATACATATATATAACACACACGCATGCATGCATGCATAGGCACACACACACACACACACACACACACACACACACACATCAAAAATAAAACCCTATCTCACACCTTTATTTTATAGAATGGGGAAGAAAGGACAACCTAAAGAAACAACTGTGTCCTTCTCTGGTGTGGTCAGAACTGAAGGGCTCTTCCTTCATGCCTTACCAAACACTTCAAAGTCAGCCCCAGGATCAACACAATCTAAATCCAAATCAACTTTAACCAAATCAGTCCAACCAAATGATTTATTCTTACATTTTCAGACAGGAGGATGCAAGAGCTGTTTTGCTCTAGTGTTTTCTTCTCATTTGTACCGACAAACACTGTTGATTCCTGGTAAAGCTCAATTCCAAGGATGCATCCTTAGAACATCTCCTCTCAATCCAGACATCTAGTCCCACGAGGAGAGAGCCAGAGGAGAACTTATTTGACTTTCAAACACATCTTCTCTTCCCCTCAATCCACCCCCAATAAAATACCTGTTTCCTGCCAAAATTATCTTAATCATGCCAGCAGAACCTCTGCTTACTACACTTAGGACAATAACTGAACTCATTTCACCAATTATTTTTGGAAGCTAAACATTAAGCAACTAGAACTGAAAAGTAGATCTTTGAGCCTTAGACGGAGAAATGAATTGAGCATTTTCTTAACCTTTAAAACACGTCAAGATCGTAAATCAAAATACACCAAATTGCCTTCAAGAGAAAAGAGCAATTCTTTAGTACAAATGCCTTGGCAATTCTGTAGGTAAGAGGTCATTTTCTTCGAAAACATTCAGAATGGTATGGTTCTTTAAATGTGTTGTACAAAAAAAAATCCTCCCATTCATATTGAGCAGCTGACAATTCAAGGTCTAAGAAAAGCAAGATGAAAATGGAACCAGGAAAAGGTTATTTGAGAAATTCTCAACAAGAGTTGCTGAACTCCTAAAAAAAATAATAATAATAAAAGTAACCACGTAGCATTTGAAAACTTTTCCTTGAACTTAAAGTAATTAGATTTTGTTTCTCTAGCTACTGAGTGTTCAGGCAACTGTCACCTCAGTTCCTCTGAAACCCATGGAGACTGAATATGAACATATTCTAGAACCCTTCTTATTTAGCCTAAATAAATCCTATTCTTGCAATTTCTTTGGAATCACAGAAGGTTCACTGATTTAATTTTCTTGTGAAATCCCTACAACCTAGAATCTCCAGAGAAGAGGGAACCTCTGTTGAAAAAATGCTTCAATCAAATTGGCCTACAGACATGTCTGTGTGGTGTTATCTTGATATGGGAGGGCCCAGACCACTGTGGGCCATACCAAGGAAGGTAGATCTTGGTTATATAAGATAGGTGGTATAGAGCCAACCCTGCTGGTGGAGGTGTGAGTGAGCCACCCCCCGAAGTAGGGAGCTCAGGAGACCTAGTCCCACCCCTCATCTGCCATATGGTGGTATGGGCTGGGGAGAGCTCTCTGGCTCTTATGACCACAGTTCACAATGACTGAGGCACTTGAGAGAGCAGCAGGCTGAGGTCACAAGAGCAGGAGAGTTGTCCCTGCCCCCCACCAGTGGCAACACTCCAGAGAGCAGGCCCTGTACCTCACCAGGGCAGTACAATAGAGCCAACCCTGTTAGCAGAGGGGTGGGTGAGCCAGCCCCGGGTTTGTGAGCATGGGAGAACTGTCCCCATTACTCATGTATCATGCTGCAGTGTGGGTTGAGGAGAGATGCCCTCCTTGACGATTTCCCCTTACTGCCTGCAAAAGAGATCTTACCCTCCCCCTTACCAACCGAAGCATTCGGGAGAGCTGGCCCTGTTGTGGGAGGTGTGGGTGACCCAGTGACCCAGTGTGTGTGTGTGTGTGTGTGAGTGTGTGTGTGTGTGTGTGTGTGTGTGTGTGTGTGTAGCTGTCCCTACTATTCATCTGACTCCTCCCACCCCCTGCACATTGATGCCTGGGACAGGTGAAGAGCTGGCCCTGTATGGTGATATTATTTATGTTCCCCAAAATATTGTGCACCCTAATAAACTTGTCTGGGGTCAGAGAACAGAACAGCCACTAGATACAGGGGCCAGAAAATGGTGGTACACACGCCTTTAATCCTAGCATTCCAGAGGCAGAGATCTACCTGGATCTCTGTGTGTTCAAGGATACAGCCAAGCATGGTGACTCATGCCTTTAATCCCAGAGAGTGAGCCTTTAATCCCAGGGAGTGATGGCAGAAAGCAAAAAGGTTTTTAAGGCATGAGGACCAGGAACTAGGCTGGTTAAATTTCAGGCTTTCGAGAAGCAGTTCAGCTGAGATCCATTTGGATAAGGACCCAGAGGCTTCCAGTTTGAGGAAATAGGATCAGCTAGGAATTGGCAAGGTGAGGTAGGCGTGGCTTGTTCTGCTTCTCTGATCTTCCAGCATTCACCCCAGTACCTGGCTCCAGGTTTGATTTTATTAATAAGACCTTTTAAGATTCCTGCTATAGCCCTGAGGTCATGGGAGTGGGAGGGCTGTCCCTGCCCCTCACCAGCTGCAGCACTTGGGAGAGTAGCCCCTATACCTTGTCTGGGCAACACAGTGAAGCTGGCCCTGATGATGCAGGTGTAGGAGAGCCGACCTTGAGGGCATGAAGGCAGGAGAACTGGCGCTGTCCCTCACTCATTGTTGCAAGGGGTAAATTATCCAGGGCAGTGCTCACCCTGGTGGTTAAAGCAGGGGAGAACTGGCTGGTTGACCAATCCTGCAGCTGCCCAGGCCCAGAACCAGGGTTATGACTAGAGTCACCCCAACATCCACCCCATCTATGATCTACTGGAGTACATAAAGGGGCCTGACCCACAGACCCGAGGCTGCAGGATCTCCACAACACAGGGCAACAACAGGATATCCAAGAAGAGTCCCAGTGAGGGCCCAGCATAGATAACATAGTAGAAACCAGAGGCCTCAAACAAGACCATTGACTCTTTACAATGACCACTTGCAAGTAAAGATATGTAGACAAAGGGGTTTATTGCATGACTCACTGCACCACACTGCAACTTCCATGACGAGATTTTTATTTTTTCCTTTTTTTCTCTTATATTTTGTTTTATTTGGGGGGGGTTGCAGGGACAGAAGGAGGATACAAAGGGACAGGGAAATGAATGAGATCAAGATGCATGATGTGAAAAACACACAAAATAAAAAGAAAGTAAAAAAGAAGAGACATATGGTGAGTGAGGGAATCCAGTAAGCAGTGTTCCTCCATGGTTTCTGCTTCAGTTACTTCTTTGAGTTCCCTAAATGATGGTTGTAGCTTGGAAGTAAAGGAGAAATAAATGTTTTCCTCCCTCAAGTTGCTTTTGGTCAGAGATTATTATTATTGCTATTGTTTATTATTATTATTATTATTATTATTATTATTATTAATTATTGCAGCAGAAAAGCAAACTAGAACTGGTGGCCACAGTTAAAGCACAGCTAAACTACAATGGTTATTTTTTGACTCCAAGAAGGTCACAGCCAAAGAGAGATAACTCTATACTGACTAACAGCTTCAATTCGCACATAAGGCATTGAAAAGTACTAAGATCTCCATTTGGAAATGGCCTTAGTTGATTGAGGATTCCAAATCAGACTGTGTTTTTTCAGGCTCTGTGATCATTTTTTTACTACCATCATTTGTATAAATGTCTTTCTGAATTACACTCAGATAGTGGGACAAAATTATTTTGTTCCTTTTTATTTCATTTATGTATCTATCTCTAGCTATCTATCTATCCATATGTGTACACACACACACACACACACACACACACACACACACACACACATATATATTTGAGATGCAATATGCTTTCCTTTGTTTCTTTTTTCACATCAGACAGTGGTTCATGAAGATAAGGCTTTCTTTACATCAGGTATTCTTGAATAGATTTTGCTACAATTTTATTTTAAGACATAAAGGAGCAAGCAAAAAGAAAATTGCCTATAAGAGGGGAACACATTTGAACTAAAAGAATAGATGAGGAATGATGGAAGATAAACCTTATACATGTGACTGCACTGTTCCTTCAATAAAAAAAAAAAGTGAGAGCCAAGTGGCAATTTCTCCAGAATGGTTTTATTATGAAGTCCCAATCTCATTCTAAGCAGCTTTCAGATTTAGCCTCAGGGCAAAAGACCTTCT
Source organism: Peromyscus attwateri (assembly GCA_902168425.1). Lineage (NCBI taxonomy): Eukaryota > Metazoa > Chordata > Mammalia > Rodentia > Cricetidae > Peromyscus > Peromyscus attwateri. Next base: position 5,086 of record CABHPP010170946.1, on the reverse strand, counting down.
GCCTTAGTAAAGGCCAGTTGCTGTTGAATATATTGAAATTGCAGTTACCTCAGAACACAGAAAGTTGTGTATTAGGCTCATTAGTGCACAGAGAAAAGAACAGCTACCGTAGTTCTGAAAATGAGACAAGATTCAGTGCTTCGACAGTAAAATCTGGTGTTGCCATAAGCACCACTTTCAGCAGGTGCCAGTGTGGTACAGTAACACGGCTACAGCCTAGGATGGTTTTCTTCTGGCTTGGGACCTTTGTACAAGATTTTCTAGCTAATTTAGTCAGGGTTTTATCAGAGCTCTGGTCTCAGATGAGAGAAGACTGAGGCCATTTCTTGTGAAGTGTTCCACTCCAAGAGTTAAATTTACTTCAAACTGTCTTTAAGTGGGAATCCGAAAACTTTAAGGTTAAATGTATGCCTAAGTAAGCCTGAAACCCAAGAGAGTAAAAAAAAAGGAAGGGGGGGAGAAAAGATTAATATTAGCAAGTCTTCTCTTTTTCAAAATCTAGACAGCCAAAGCAAGATATACGAGAAACAAAATGTGTTGGGTATGGTCCAGGTTTATTTCTCAGTGGCTAAAGCTATTGCCAGGCAAGCATTATAGCCAGAGCTCAGATCCTCAGCACCCACACAGAGGTAGGGTGAATGTGATATCTTGGAAAGATGGAGATAGGATCCCCAGAGCAAGCTGGCCAGTGAAAATAACCACGTTGTTGAGCTTTGGGTTTGACTGAGAGACCTGCCTCAATGAATAAGTTGGGTGGTGGTGGTGGTGGTGGTGGTGGTGGTGGTGGTGGTGGTTGTGGTGGTGGTTGTGGTGGTAGTCATGGTGGTGGTAGATGATTCCTCACACCCACTTGCTTCTATGCGCATGAACACCCACACCCACATGCAAACATACATATATACTCACATGCATTAACACACACATACAGGAAAAATGTAAAAAGAAAAGTGAGTTAGGCAATTACTTCCATTTTCTGTGCTGCTTAGGTATACACATACATTCTAAGTATAATTTGATGAACTCAGCAAGCATCTTGTATGCATTTGTACATGTTCATATAGGTGCAAATGTGTGCATGCAGATGTGTACATGGGTACACAGAAGGCAGAGATCAACCCTGGTATCACTCTCTGTCACTCCACCTTAACTTTTGAGGCAGGGTCTCTTACTGAATCTGTAGCTCACCGATTTGCCTAGACTGCCTTGCCTCAAGCTGAAGGGAACTGCCTATCTCTATTCCTTTTGCACTGTGATCACAGACATGTGTCACCATGCCCAGACTTCTGTGTGGGTTCTGGGGATCTGAACATTGGTCCTCTGTTTCTGTGGCAAGCACTTCATTTCTCCAAGCCTATGTGCAAACATATTCATAGTCTAATACTTGTGTGTTCCAGCCATAGTTGAAAACTGTGATCCCTCTTAAGCACTCAAGCATACTCGTATTATTGAGAGGGCTTACAATGACATAAGAACCCCACCAAGATGGGAAAACCAGAGACTTGGTTCTGTTTTGTGCTTTTGTGGACTTAGCCCTGTGGTAGAAGTCATACACATTTGCTGGGCTACACTGCAGGAACACATCCCCGACTACCATGTCCCAACAGCTTACAACAGTACAAGTTTATGTCCTGCTCATGCTTCACATCAGATGAGGGCTGGCTACATCTCTGCTCTAAGCCTAGAACAGGGAACTTCATTTGCCAGAGTTCTTCATTCCCAGGCTTAGAGCTTAAGGAACAATTTCCACAGAGAATATACTGTTTTTGTGCTGGTATATCCATGTACTTGGTTTTTGTTGTTATAAATGGAGGGTTTATTTTGAGATTATAATCTAATTACATCATTTCCCGGTCTCTTTTATCCTTCTAAACCCTTGCATAGTACCACCCCTTACTCTCTTTCCAATTCATGGCCTCTCTTCCGATACATGCGTGCATGCATGTGTGTGTTCTGTCTTTATAATATATATAATTTCCATATTTATATGTATATACACTTAGTATATACACATACATTATTTATATTATATATATATATACATTCAGTTTGTATAATGTTACATGTATGTGTATGTTTTTATAGCTTACTGTTTGATGTTGGATAGCCAATTGTATACTCTCCAGTGAGGAAGACTATGTCTCTCACTATCAGCAATCTTCTGTTGTCTATAGTTCTTTGTTTAGGGTTGAGGTCTTGTGAGAGTTCCCCTGTCCCCATTAGCATGCCTACTGGTTTTGCCTTTGTTCAGGTCATGTTCAGGGAGCCAGATTAGTGAGGCTTGATGGGTGTATCTTCTGACATTTCTAGGAGACACAATTTCACAGCAAACTCCCTGTTCCTCTGGTTCTCACAATCTATTGCCCTCTCTTCCACAAGGATTCCTGAGCAGGAGTTGTTTTTGTAGATGCGTTACATGGGACTGGGCTCCACAACTCTGCATTTTGATCAGTTGTGGTTTTCTGCAATGGTTTTCATCCGCTGCAAAGGAAGTCTTTGATGAGGGATGAAACACTCATCTATGGGTGGAAAGACAAATATTTGGAGAGTAGTGCAGGCTGCAGGATCATTCTGCTCTAGAAAGGAGCAGTTGTAGTGTCTCCACTAGTTGGCTAGGTTTCCAGTAGAAGGCATGATTTCCCTCTTGTTGAGCAGGTCGTCGATTCGAGAGCTATCAGTTACTGCCAAGGTATGGGTACCACTACTGCATTCTTGGGGTTATAATACCATGCTGGTCTTTACATGGTTTATGAGTGTCATAGATGGTGGTTGCTTCCCTCCATTGGAGGTGTGCATGGTACCTTCTCCAAGAGGAGGCTTTCAGATCAGATCCAGCTCAGGAGACTGTGGGCCCTGAGTCCAAAGAGCATGGTGTCTTCAGGAATAGCAACTCAACTTCTACCTCTGTGGGGCAACCAACTACAATAGCAATAGCCTGTTGTGTCTTTCTTGGACAATCCTGACCAACAACTCAAAACAGGGATTCTTGTGCCTGGTGTCAGAAGTTTTTTTAGATGATCTTTGGCTCTTGGGGAGAACATTTTCAGTCAAGATGGGAATATTTCATTTAACTATATAGCAACTTAATGTGTATTATAGGTATTTTTAGGTAGGTAGTTAAGAGTATGATTTCTTAAGATCTTTTCAGACATCTTTACAGTTATTTTACCCTCCTCTCTCTTTCTTCTGTATTTACCTTCCTAGCTGGAGCCATAAATGTTTGCTATCTACCCATTTATTCAACTTTTACCCTGTTATCCCCTTCTCTATAAGCACATATCTGAAGATATGGAGCTACAAAACTCAGATGAAAGAGAACATGTAACTTTTGTCTCTCTTGGTATGGGTTACCTCATCCAATATGATCTTTTCTAGTTCCATCTATTTACCTGCATATTACATACTTTTATTTGGTGGGGGGGGGGGGTTGAATAGTATTCCCTGGTGTAGATGTACCCCATTTTCATTATCCATTAATCAGTTAAATAGCATTTACATTGTTTCTATTTCCTAGGCTGTTTTAAAAAAGAATCAAAGAATGTGGCTGAGCAAGCATCAGTGGAGGAGAATGTCAAATCCTCCGGGCACATGTCAAGGAGTAGTAGTATAGCTGAGTCAGGTCATACGGTTGATTTATTTTTAGCTTTGTGATAATTCTCCACACTGATTTCCATAGTGTCTGCACCAATTTTCAATCCCACCAACAGTGAATAGGTGTCCCCTTTTCCACGAATCCTCCCCAGCATTTGGTTTTGGTGGTTTTGTTGAATTTTGCAATGTTGACTGGGATACGACGAGATCTCAAAGTTCTTTTGATTTGCATAATTGATAAGGGCAATGCACATTCAAAAAATATTTTTTAGCCATTTTTTCTTCTTTTGAGAAATCTCTGTTCAGATTCCAGGTCCAGTTTTTGAATGGATCGTTGGGTTTTCAGACTCTTTGATTTTTGAATTCTTAAATGTTCTAGATACTAACTCTCTGCCTGATGTATAGCCGGTAAAGATTCTCTCTCATTCTCTGGGGTTCCTCTTCACCCATTGATTGTTTCTTTAGCTGTACAGAAGAATTTCAGTTTTATGAAGTTCCACTTAATGATTGTTGTCCTTAACTCTTGGGCAAATAGAGTCCTGTTCAGAGAGTCCTTTCCTACACCTATATCATGTAAGTACTGTTTTTTTGTGTGTTTCTTTCTTTCTTTCTTTCTTACCAGTGTCAGTCTTTCAGATTTCACATTTAGGTGTTTGCTCCATTTGGAGTTAGTTTTTTTACGAAGTGATAAATCACTCTAATGTCATTCTTCTGCATGTGGGCATCCAGTTTTCCAGCACTGTTAAATATGCTTTCTTTTCCACAGCTTCTGTTTTTGGTGTCTTTGTTAAATATTAAATGACTGAAGTTAGGTATGCTAATTTTGGGGTCTTCCATTTTCTTTCATTGTTCCACATGTTTGTGCCAGGACCATATTGTTTTTATTACTATGGCTCTGTAATATATCTTGAGATCAGGAATTATAGTCCTTCCAGCATTCCCCCCACTCAGGACTATTTTGAACACCTGTGGTATTTGGGGCTCTATATGAATTTTAGAATGGTTTTTTTTTAATTTCTGTGAATAATGAAATGGAGATTTTGATTGGATTTGCATTGAGTCTATAAATAGGTTTTTATAGAATGGTAATTTTCACAATATTAACTCTACCAATCCATGAGCATGAGATGGCTTTCTACTTTCTAATGTCTTTATAAATCTGTTTCCTCAGAGGTTTAAAGTTTTCATTGTAGAGCTCCTTCACTTCCTTGCTTATGTTTATTCCTAGATTTTTTTTGAGGCTTTTGTGAATGAGAGTGTGTCCACGATCTTTTTCTCTGTATTTTTGTTGTTGGTATATAGAAAAGCTATTCATTTGTGTAAGTTGATTCTGTATCCTTCCATATTTCTGAATTTATTTAATCAAGTAGTTTTCTGGTAGAATTGTTGGGGTCTCTAATGGACAACATTATGTCACCTGCAAATAAGGATAGTTTAGCTATTTTCTTTCCTATTTGTATCACTTTGATTCACTTCTTTTGCCTTATTGCTCTAGCTA
>CABHPP010170945.1:0-10595 GCA_902168425.1 Peromyscus attwateri | reverse complement strand
AATCCAGACTGAAGGGACAGGGGTGACATGGAGATGGAGAATCCAGAATAAAGGGACAGGGGTGACATGGAGATGGGGAATCCAGACTGAAGGGGCAGGGAGAGTTTCAACAGAAAGTACATTCATAAAATAAAATGAAAGAAGTTATTTTGGAAAGAAATGTGATGAGTTAGATCTTTTTGCCTCCACTAAAAGCAACTGAAAGTGGCCGATGGAATGCACAATTATAATCTAAAGAATTAAGATTTGTATTTCAACACATGCACACACACAGTTTCTTTAAAGTGTCAAGATCACAAAATATTTATTTAAAAAATAAATAAAACGTAGGCTAGGGAGGTGGCTCAGTGGTAAAGTACTTACCACACAATGTGAGGATCCAGTTCAGAGCTCTGATGAGGGCACAGTAGCATGCAACTGGAATCCTAGAAAGGCAGGAGTCTGTGACAGGCAGGTTCTGAGGAATTTGTGGGGCGGCTAGCCCAGCATATGTAGCAGCAAATGATAAAGAGACTCTTCCTCAAACAGGGGTAGAAAATGATGAATGACACCTGTACACACTCCATAGCATGAGTACATCCAAATTCACATATACAACCATGCCTACATTCACACAATAAACACACACACACACACACACACACACACACACACACACACACACCACCTCACAAGATTAAACCTTAAGAGAAATCAAGAAGCAAGAGAAGTAAGAAGAAACATGAATATGTGTGTTTGGTCCTAAGGATTTTTTCATAGAAGGTAAGCCTGAACCTTTGCTTTGGTCATGAGGAGCAAAGCTCTCTCTAGCTCTACCAATGAAATGGAGCTTCAGAGAACCATTCCAATAGCCATAAAGCTGGGATCTCAAAGTTCTCAGCACCAGTGGAAGTATGGTACAGGAGTAAAATCTCCAAAATTATCCACTTCTGCTTGATGTGATCCAGAGAATGATCTATAAAATAGCATGTTTTCTGTTTTGAATGAGTAGTATGCTAAGCATATAGCAAGTCCAAGTAAAATAAATGTCAAATTATAGATATAGATGATAGATAGATAGATAGATAGATAGACAGACAGACAGATAGATAGATAGATAATAACAAAACATCATCACATGGATATTAAAATCATCCACCAAGACTTTCTTGTGGAAGCCCCATTAAAAGAGTCAGCTGGAACTCTTGATAGAGGAACTGTGGAGCAGGGCAGGGAAGAGCATGCCCTAGGGTGAGGCTTCTAAGTACAAGAATAAATAGCAATAGATAGAGATGACGCACTTACATACACATATGTACACAAACCTGCATGCACATGAACACATACATATATATAACACACACGCATGCATGCATGCATAGGCACACACACACACACACACACACACACACACACACACATCAAAAATAAAACCCTATCTCACACCTTTATTTTATAGAATGGGGAAGAAAGGACAACCTAAAGAAACAACTGTGTCCTTCTCTGGTGTGGTCAGAACTGAAGGGCTCTTCCTTCATGCCTTACCAAACACTTCAAAGTCAGCCCCAGGATCAACACAATCTAAATCCAAATCAACTTTAACCAAATCAGTCCAACCAAATGATTTATTCTTACATTTTCAGACAGGAGGATGCAAGAGCTTTTTTGCTCTAGTGTTTTCTTCTCATTTGTACCGACAAACACTGTTGATTCCTGGTAAAGCTCAATTCCAAGGATGCATCCTTAGAACATCTCCTCTCAATCCAGACATCTAGTCCCATGAGGAGAGAGCCAGAGGAGAACTTATTTGACTTTCAAACACATCTTCTCTTCCCCTCAATCCACCCCCAATAAAATACCTGTTTCCTGCCAAAATTATCTTAATCATGCCAGCAGAACCTCTGCTTACTACACTTAGGACAATAACTGAACTCATTTCACCAATTATTTTTGGAAGCTAAACATTAAGCAACTAGAACTGAAAAGTAGATCTTTGAGCCTTAGACGGAGAAATGAATTGAGCATTTTCTTAACCTTTAAAACACGTCAAGATCGTAAATCAAAATACACCAAATTGCCTTCAAGAGAAAAGAGCAATTCTTTAGTACAAATGCCTTGGCAATTCTGTAGGTAAGAGGTCATTTTCTTCGAAAACATTCAGAATGGTATGGTTCTTTAAATGTGTTGTACAAAAAAAAATCCTCCCATTCATATTGAGCAGCTGACAATTCAAGGTCTAAGAAAAGCAAGATGAAAATGGAACCAGGAAAAGGTTATTTGAGAAATTCTCAACAAGAGTTGCTGAACTCCTAAAAAAAATAATAATAATAAAAGTAACCACGTAGCATTTGAAAACTTTTCCTTGAACTTAAAGTAATTAGATTTTGTTTCTCTAGCTACTGAGTGTTCAGGCAACTGTCACCTCAGTTCCTCTGAAACCCATGGAGACTGAATATGAACATATTCTAGAACCCTTCTTATTTAGCCTAAATAAATCCTATTCTTGCAATTTCTTTGGAATCACAGAAGGTTCACTGATTTAATTTTCTTGTGAAATCCCTACAACCTAGAATCTCCAGAGAAGAGGGAACCTCTGTTGAAAAAATGCTTCAATCAAATTGGCCTACAGACATGTCTGTGTGGTGTTATCTTGATATGGGAGGGCCCAGACCACTGTGGGCCATACCAAGGAAGGTAGATCTTGGTTATATAAGATAGGTGGTATAGAGCCAACCTTGCTGGTGGAGGTGTGAGTGAGCCACCCCCCGAAGTAGGGAGCTCAGGAGACCTAGTCCCACCCCTCATCTGCCATATGGTGGTATGGGCTGGGGAGAGCTCTCTGGCTCTTATGACCACAGTTCACAATGCCTGAGGCACTTGAGAGAGCAGCGGCTGAGGTCACAAGAGCAGGAGAGTTGTCCCTGCCCCCCACCAGCGGCAACACTCCAGAGAGCAGGCCCTGTACCTCACCAGGGCAGTACAATAGAGCCAACCCTGTTAGCAGAGGGGTGGGTGAGCCAGCCCCGGGTTTGTGAGCATGGGAGAACTGTCCCCATTACTCATGTATCATGCTGCAGTGTGGGTTGAGGAGAGATACCCTCCTTGACGATTTCCCCTTACTGCCTGCAAAAGAGATCTTACCCCTTACCAACTGAAGCATTCGGGAGAGCTGACCCTGTTGTGGGAGGTGTGGGTGACCCAGTGACCCAGTGTGTGTGTGTGTGTGTGTGAGTGTGTGTGTGTGTGTGTGTGTGTGTGTGTGTGTGTAGCTGTCCCTACTATTCATCTGACTCCTCCCACCCCCTGCACATTGATGCCTGGGACAGGTGAAGAGCTGGCCCTGTATGGTGATATTATTTATGTTCCCCAAAATATTGTGCACCCTAATAAACTTGTCTGGGGTCAGAGAACAGAACAGCCACTAGATACAGGGGCCAGAAAATGGTGGCACACATGCCTTTAATCCTAGCATTCCAGAGGCAGAGATCTACCTGGATCTCTGTGTGTTCAAGGATACAGCCAAGCATGGTGACTCATGCCTTTAATCCCAGAAAGTGAGCCTTTAATCCCAGGGAGTGATGGCAGAAAGCAAAAAGGTTTTTAAGGCATGAGGACCAGGAACTAGGCTGGTTAAATTTCAGGCTTTCGAGAAGCAGTTCAGCTGAGATCCATTTGGATAAGGACCCAGAGGCTTCCAGTTTGAGGAAACAGGATCAGCTGAGAAATTGGCAAGGTGAGGTAGGCGTGGCTTGTTCTGCTTCTCTGATCTTCCAGCATTCACCCCAGTACCTGGCTCCATGTTTGATTTTATTAATAAGACCTTTTAAGATTCCTGCTATAGCCCTGAGGTCATGGGAGTGGGAGGGCTGTCCCTGCCCCTCACCAGCTGCAGCACTTGGGAGAGTAGCCCCTATACCTTGCCTGGGCAACACAGTGAAGCTGGCCCTGATGATGCAGGTGTAGGAGAGCCGACCTTGAGGGCATGAAGGCAGGAGAACTGGCGCTGTCCCTCACTCATTGTTGCAAGGGGTAAATTATCCAGGGCAGTGCTCACCCTGGTGGTTAAAGCAGGGGAGAACTGGCTGGTTGACCAATCCTGCAGCTGCCCAGGCCCAGAACCAGGGTTATGACTAGAGTCACCCCAACATCCACCCCATCTATGATCTACTGGAGTACATAAAGGGGCCTGACCCACAGACCCAAGGCTGCAGGATCTCCACAACACAGGGCAACAACAGGATATCCAAGAAGAGTCCCAGTGAGGGCCCAGCATAGATAACATAGTAGAAACCAGAGGCCTCAAACAAGACCATTGACTCTTTACAATGACCACTTGCAAGTAAAGATATGTAGACAAAGGGGTTTATTGCATGACTCACTGCACCACACTGCAACTTCCATGACGAGATTTTTATTTTTTCCTTTTTTTCTCTTATATTTTGTTTTATTTGGGGGGGGGGTTGCAGGGACAGAAGGAGGATACAAAGGGACAGGGAAATGAATGAGATCAAGATGCATGATGTGAAAAACACACAAAATAAAAAGAAAGTAAAAAAGAAGAGACATATGGTGAGTGAGGGAATCCAGTAAGCAGTGTTCCTCCATGGTTTCTGCTTCAGTTACTTCTTTGAGTTCCCTAAATGATGGTTGTAGCTTGGAAGTAAAGGAGAAATAAATGTTTTCCTCCCTCAAGTTGCTTTTGGTCAGAGATTATTATTATTGCTATTGTTTATTATTATTATTATTATTATTATTATTATTATTAATTATTGCAGCAGAAAAGCAAACTAGAACTGGTGGCCACAGTTAAAGCACAGCTAAACTACAATGGTTATTTTTTGACTCCAAGAAGGTCACAGCCAAAGAGAGATAACTCTATACTGACTAACAGCTTCAATTCGCACATAAGGCATTGAAAAGTACTAAGATCTCCATTTGGAAATGGCCTTAGTTGATTGAGGATTCCAAATCAGACTGTGTTTTTTCAGGCTCTGTGATCATTTTTTTACTACCATCATTTGTATAAATGTCTTTCTGAATTACACTCAGATAGTGGGACAAAATTATTTTGTTCCTTTTCATTTCATTTATGTATCTATCTCTAGCTATCTATCTATCCATATGTGTACACACACACACACACACACACACACACACACACACACACACATATATATTTGAGATGCAATATGCTTTCCTTTGTTTCTTTTTTCACATCAGACAGTGGTTCATGAAGATAAGGCTTTCTTTACATCAGGTATTCTTGAATAGATTTTGCTACAATTTTATTTTAAGACATAAAGGAGCAAGCAAAAAGAAAATTGCCTATAAGAGGGGAACACATTTGAACTAAAAGAATAGATGAGGAATGATGGAAGATAAACCTTATACATGTGACTGCACTGTTCCTTCAATAAAAAAAAAAAGTGAGAGCCAAGTGGCAATTTCTCCAGAATGGTTTTATTATGAAGTCCCAATCTCATTCTAAGCAGCTTTCAGATTTAGCCTCAGGGCAAAAGACCTTCTGCCTTAGTAAAGGCCAGTTGCTGTTGAATATATTGAAATTGCAGTTACCTCAGAACACAGAAAGTTGTGTATTAGGCTCATTAGTGCACAGAGAAAAGAACAGCTACCGTAGTTCTGAAAATGAGACAAGATTCAGTGCTTCGACAGTAAAATCTGGTGTTGCCATAAGCACCACTTTCAGCAGGTGCCAGTGTGGTACAGTAACACGGCTACAGCCTAGGATGGTTTTCTTCTGGCTTGGGACCTTTGTACAAGATTTTCTAGCTAATTTAGTCAGGGTTTTATCAGAGCTCTGGTCTCAGATGAGAGAAGACTGAGGCCATTTCTTGTGAAGTGTTCCACTCCAAGAGTTAAATTTACTTCAAACTGTCTTTAAGTGGGAATCCGAAAACTTTAAGGTTAAATGTATGCCTAAGTAAGCCTGAAACCCAAGAGAGTAAAAAAAAAAAAGGAAGGGGGGGGAGAAAAGATTAATATTAGCAAGTCTTCTCTTTTTCAAAATCTAGACAGCCAAAGCAAGATATACGAGAAACAAAATGTGTTGGGTATGGTCCAGGTTTATTTCTCAGTGGCTAAAGCTATTGCCAGGCAAACATTATAGCCAGAGCTCAGATCCTCAGCACCCACACAGAGGTAGGGTGAATGTGATATCTTGGAAAGATGGAGATAGGATCCCCAGAGCAAGCTGGCCAGTGAAAATAACCACGTTGTTGAGCTTTGGGTTTGACTGAGAGACCTGCCTCAATGAATAAGTTGGGTGGTGGTGGTGGTGGTGGTGGTGGTGGTGGTGGTGGTGGTTGTGGTGGTGGTTGTGGTGGTAGTCATGGTGGTGGTAGATGATTCCTCACACCCACTTGCTTCTATGCGCATGAACACCCACACCCACATGCAAACATACATATATACTCACATGCATTAACACACACATACAGGAAAAATGTAAAAAGAAAAGTGAGTTAGGCAATTACTTCCATTTTCTATGCTGCTTAGGTATACACATACATTCTAAGTATAATTTGATGAACTCAGCAAGCATCTTGTATGCATTTGTACATGTTCATATAGGTGCAAATGTGTGCATGCAGATGTGTACATGGGTACACAGAAGGCAGAGATCAACCCTGGTATCACTCTCCGTCACTCCACCTTAACTTTTGAGGCAGGGTCTCTTACTGAATCTGTAGCTCACCAATTTGCCTAGACTGCCTTGCCTCAAGATGAAGGGAACTGCCTGTCTCTATTCCTTTTGCACTGTGATCACAGACATGTGTCACCATGCCCAGACTTCTGTGTGGGTTCTGGGGATCTGAACATTGGTCCTCTGTTTCTGTGGCAAGCACTTCATTTCTCCAAGCCTATGTGCAAACATATTCATAGTCTAATACTTGTGTGTTCCAGCCATAGTTGAAAACTGTGATCCCTCTTAAGCACTCAAGCATACTCGTATTATTGAGAGGGCTTACAATGACATAAGAACCCCACCAAGATGGGGAAACCAGAGACTTGGTTCTGTTTTGTGCTTTTGTGGACTTAGCCCTGTGGTAGAAGTCATACGCATTTGCTGGGCTACACTGCAGGAACACATCCCCGACTACCATGTCCCAACAGCTTACAACAGTACAAGTTTATGTCCTGCTCATGCTTCACATCAGATGAGGGCTGGCTACATCTCTGCTCTAAGCCTAGAACAGGGAACTTCATTTGCCGGAGTTCTTCATTCCCAGGCTTAGAGCTTAAGGAACAGTTTCCACCGAGAATATACTGTTTTTGTGCTGGTATATCCATGTACTTGGTTTTTGTTGTTATAAATGGAGGGTTTATTTTGAGATTATAATCTAATTACATCATTTCCCGGTCTCTTTTATCCTTCTAAACCCTTGCATAGTACCACCCCTTACTCTCTTTCCAATTCATGGCCTCTCTTCCGATACATGCGTGCATGCATGTGTGTGTTCTGTCTTTATAATATATATAATTTCCATATTTATATGTATATACACTTAGTATATACACATACATTATTTATATTATATATATATATACATTCAGTTTGTATAATGTTACATGTATGTGTATGTTTTTATAGCTTACTGTTTGATGTTGGATAGCCAATTGTATACTCTCCAGTGAGGAAGACTATGTCTCTCACTATCAGCAATCTTCTGTTGTCTATAGTTCTTTGTTTAGGGTTGAGGTCTTGTGAGAGTTCCCCTGTCCCCATTAGCATGCCTACTGGTGTTGCCTTTGTTCAGGTCATGTTCAGGGAGCCAGATTAGTGAGGCTTGATGGGTGTATCTTCTGACATTTCTAGGAGACACAATTTCACAGCAAACTCCCTGTTCCTCTGGTTCTCACAATCTATTGCCCTCTCTTCCACAAGGATTCCTGAGCAGGAGTTGTTTTTGTAGATGCGTTACATGGGACTGGGCTCCACAACTCTGCATTTTGATCAGTTGTGGTTTTCTGCAATGGTTTTCATCCGCTGCAAAGGAAGTCTTTGATGAGGGATGAAACACTCATCTATGGGTGGAAAGACAAATATTTGGAGAGTAGTGCAGGCTGCAGGATCATTCTGCTCTAGAAAGGAGCAGTTGTAGTGTCTCCACTAGTTGGCTAGGTTTCCAGTAGAAGGCATGATTTCCCTCTTGTTGAGCAGGTCGTCGATTCGAGAGCTATCAGTTACTGCCAAGGTATGGGTACCACTACTGCATTCTTGGGGTTATAATACCATGCTGGTCTTTACATGGTTTATGAGTGTCATAGATGGTGGTTGCTTCCCTCCATTGGAGGTGTGCATGGTACCTTCTCCAAGAGGAGGCTTTCAGATCAGATCCAGCTCAGGAGACTGTGGGCCCTGAGTCCAAAGAGCATGGTGTCTTCAGGAATAGCAACTCAACTTCTACCTCTGTGGGGCAACCAACTACAATAGCAATAGCCTGTTGTGTCTTTCTTGGACAATCCTGACCAACAACTCAAAACAGGGATTCTTGTGCCTGGTGTCAGAAGTTTTTTTAGATGATCTTTGGCTCTTGGGGAGAACATTTTCAGTCAAGATGGGAATATTTCATTTAACTATATAGCAACTTAATGTGTATTATAGGTATTTTTAGGTAGGTAGTTAAGAGTATGATTTCTTAAGATCTTTTCAGACATCTTTACAGTTATTTTACCCTCCTCTCTCTTTCTTCTGTATTTACCTTCCTAGCTGGAGCCATAAATGTTTGCTATCTACCCATTTATTCAACTTTTACCGTGTTATCCCCTTCTCTATAAGCACATATCTGAAGATATGGAGCTACAAAACTCAGATGAAAGAGAACATGTAACTTTTGTCTCTCTTGGTATGGGTTACCTCATCCAATATGATCTTTTCTAGTTCCATCTATTTACCTGCATATTACATACTTTTATTTGGTGGGGGGGGGGGGTTGAATAGTATTCCCTGGTGTAGATGTACCCCATTTTCATTATCCATTAATCAGTTAAATAGCATTTACATTGTTTCTATTTCCTAGGCTGTTTTAAAAAAGAATCAAAGAATGTGGCTGAGCAAGCATCAGTGGAGGAGAATGTCAAATCCTCCGGGCATATGTCAAGGAGTAGTAGTATAGCTGAGTCAGGTCATACGGTTGATTTATTTTTAGCTTTGTGATAATTCTCCACACTGATTTCCATAGTCTCTGCACCAATTTTCAATCCCACCAACAGTGAATAGGTGTCCCCTTTTCCACGAATCCTCCCCAGCATTTGGTTTTGGTGGTTTTGTTGAATTTTGCAATGTTGACTGGGATACGACGAGATCTCAAAGTTCTTTTGATTTGCATAATTGATAAGGGCAATGCACATTCAAAAAATATTTTTTAGCCATTTTTTCTTCTTTTGAGAAATCTCTGTTCAGATTCCAGGTCCAGTTTTTGAATGGATCGTTGGGTTTTCAGACTCTTTGATTTTTGAATTCTTAAATGTTCTAGATACTAACTCTCTGCCTGATGTATAGCCGGTAAAGATTCTCTCTCATTCTCTGGGGTTCCTCTTCACCCATTGATTGTTTCTTTAGCTGTACAGAAGAATTTCAGTTTTATGAAGTTCCACTTAATGATTGTTGTCCTTAACTCTTGGGCAAATAGAGTCCTGTTCAGAGAGTCCTTTCCTACACCTATATCATGTAAGTACTGTTTTTTTGTGTGTTTCTTTCTTTCTTTCTTTCTTACCAGTGTCAGTCTTTCAGATTTCACATTTAGGTGTTTGCTCCATTTGGAGTTAGTTTTTTTACGAAGTGATAAATCACTCTAATGTCATTCTTCTGCATGTGGGCATCCAGTTTTCCAGCACTGTTAAATATGCTTTCTTTTCCACAGCTTCTGTTTTTGGTGTCTTTGTTAAATATTAAATGACTGAAGTTAGGTATGCTAATTTTGGGGTCTTCCATTTTCTTTCATTGTTCCACATGTTTGTGCCAGGACCATATTGTTTTTATTACTATGGCTCTGTAATATATCTTGAGATCAGGAATTATAGTCCTTCCAGCATTCCCCCCACTCAGGACTATTTTGAACACCTGTGGTATTTGGGGCTCTATATGAATTTTAGAATGGTTTTTTTTTAATTTCTGTGAATAATGAAATGGAGATTTTGATTGGATTTGCATTGAGTCTATAAATAGGTTTTTATAGAATGGTAATTTTCACAATATTAACTCTACCAATCCATGAGCATGAGATGGCTTTCTACTTTCTAATGTCTTTATAAATCTGTTTCCTCAGAGGTTTAAAGTTTTCATTGTAGAGCTCCTTCACTTCCTTGCTTATGTTTATTCCTAGATTTTTTTTGAGGCTTTTGTGAATGAGAGTGTGTCCACGATCTTTTTCTCTGTATTTTTGTTGTTGGTATATAGAAAAGCTATTCATTTGTGTAAGTTGATTCTGTATCCTTCCATATTTCTGAATTTATTTAATCAAGTAGTTTTCTGGTAGAATTGTTGGGGTCTCTAATGGACAACATTATGTCACCTGCAAATAAGGATAGTTTAGCTATTTTCTTTCTTATTTGTATCACTTTGATTCACTTCTTTTGCCTTATTGCTCTAGCTA
>CABHPP010170944.1:0-18893 GCA_902168425.1 Peromyscus attwateri | reverse complement strand
ATCTGCCAGCCTCTGCCTTCCCAGTGCTGGGAGTAAAGGTGTGTCCCACACACCCAGCTCTAAGCTTTTCTTTAGTTTCTTTCCATAAATCGGAAACTTAACTAAGTAGGATCTTGCCCTGAGGTCACTACTCCCTTTATTCCATGTTTTAATCTGTTTATCTCCTAAACACAGGACTTAGTTCCATTCAACTTCCTGGTGCTCTTTTTCTCCTCAAAATTTGCTTTTTGTAATTTACCCTGCTCAGCTTGCTTCTTTTCATTATAAATCTTCATCAGAGTTACCACTAATATTCACATGACAGAATCTATATTAGGCTGTTTTGAGATTTCTTCTACCAACATAATTAATCCAAAACTCTTCATTTTAGCCCCAGGCAGACTCTTTGGACAAGGGCAAAAGACAGTCACCTTCTTCCCCAAATATCACAAGAACTATCTCTAAGCAACATACTAAAAATCTTCTCTGAAACATCTCCAGTGTGTCCCCAACAGTTCAAATAACTCTTAGCACCTCTGTCTTCCATACTCCTACTGCTGGAAAGAAGGGGGTCAAAGTATATTCATTTGAAGATGATATGACAGTATACAAAAAAGTGACAAAAAATTTCACCAGGGAACTCCAACAGCTAAGAAACACTTTTTACTAAAAGTAGAAGGATACAAAATTAACACACAAAAATTCAGTAACCCTCCTATATACAAATTGCAAATGGACTGAGAAAGAAATCAGAGAAAGAGAATCTTTTATTATAGCCTCAATTAATAGAAAATATTTTGGGGTAACTCTAGCTGAGCAAGTGAAGCCTTGTATGTAAAACCTTCAAGTTATTGTAGAAAGAAATTGAAGAAGACATCAAAGGACAGAAAGATCCCATATGGTTGTGGATTGGTAAAATTAATGTAGTAAAAATGACCATCCTACCAAAGCAATCTATGGATTGAATGCAATCCCCATCAAAATTGCAATACAATTCTTCACATATCTTGAAAGGACAATATTCAGCTTCTTATAGAAACATAAAAAACCCGGATTAGCTAAAACAATCCTGAATAATAAAAGAACTACTGGAGGTCTCACCATTCCTGATTTCAAGTTGTACTACAAAGCAAATAGTAATAAAATCGGCATGGTATTGGCACAAAAACAGACACATTGTTCAGTGTGTCTAGGTATAAATCCACACACCTACATTTGATAAAGGACATCTGAGTTTTGCTAAAGAATCCAGAAATGCACCCTGGAAAATAGACAACATCTTCAACAAAGCATTCTAATCAAACTGATAGTTGCATATAGAAGAATTCAAATAGACCCGTACCTATCACCCTGCACAAAAATCCACTCCAAATGAATCAAAGACCTCAAAATAAGGACAGATACACTGAACCTGGTAGAGGAGAAAGTGGGGAATGGCCTTGAACACATTGGCATAGGAAAAGACTTCCTGAAGAAGATGCCAGTGGCACAGGCACTAAGAAAAACAACTAATACATGGGACTTCATGAAACTGAAAAGCTTCTTTAACACAAAGGACACCCTCATTCAGACTAAGTGGCAGACTACAGAATGGGGAAATGTTTTTACCAATTCCACATCTAATAAGGGCTAATATCCAAAATATATAAAGAACTCAAAAACCTAGATATCAAGAAAACAAATTAACCAATTTAATAACCCAATTAAAAATGGGATATCAATCTAAATAAAGAATTCCCCAAAGAAAAATCTTGAATGGCTGAGAAGCACTTAAAAAAAAAATCTTCAGCATCCTTAATCATCACAGAAATGGAAATCAAAACTACTTTGAGATCTTATCTCACACCAATTAGAATGGCCAAGATCAATTAAAAACTGACTATTCATACTAGAGAGGATGTTGAGTAAGAAGAATACTCATCCATTGTTGGTAAGAGTGCAAATTTGTACAATTACTATGGAAATCGGTGTGAACGTTCTTTAGAAAGATGGAAATCAATCTACTTCAATATCCAGCTGTGTAACTTTTGGGGCATATATTTGAAGGATACTTCATCCTTCCACAGAGACATTTGCCCATCCATGTTCATTGCTACTCTATTCATAATAGCCAAAAATTGGGAACAAACTAGATATCCATCAATGGGTGAATAGATACAGAAAATATGATACATTTACACAATAGAGTATTACCCAGTCATTTAAAAAATGAAATAATGAAATTCACAGGTAAATGGATGGACTTAGAAAAAATCATCCTGACTGAGGCTACTCAGATCCAGAAAGACAAATATGATATGCATTCACCTATGTGGATATTAACTGTTAAATCATTAACAAGCTACAATCCATAGAACCATAGATGTTAGGTAGAGAGTAAGGGACTGGGGTGAGGAAAGCAGATCTCCCTATGAAGAGGAAATAGAATAGGTAGTTGTGGATGGATGGGGCATGACTAGAATGGGAGAAACTAGTGGAGAGGTGGGGGAGGAGAAGGACAAGGGAAAAAACACAGAGAGATACAGCTAAAATTAAGGGTCATTTGAGGACTAGTATGGAAACCTAACACAGTAAAAAGCTCCCTAAAACTATATGGATATATGAATGTAATCCAAATAAAATAGCCAAATAATGGTGATGTCCAACTGGACAACTCTTGGCACCAAATGAAGTTTCTAGTATCAGGATTGGGTTACTTCTAATTGAGTTGTTGGCCAAAAGGCTCCTGTGGGAACACCCAAACAACCCAGGCTATTCCCAAGGCGACAGTATGAAGGCAAGGTCTCATTCCTGTAGACAACTCATTTAATATGGAGACGTCAAGCTGGTGCCTACATAGAACCTTCACCCCTACGTGCTAGTATCTTCAATATAGTAAGGTATTCTGCATGCAGCCAAAGGAGAAATGTAAATACCAACCCAGCCATAAACTCTTTGATCTACAGCGGTGTCCTGCCTGCAGGACATGCTAGTGTAATAGTGGCATAAAACTTATGGGAGTAACCAGTCAATATCTGATTAACTGAAGGCCTACTCCATGAGATGGAACCCATACCCAACACTGCTTGGGTGACAAAGAACCTGAGACTACATAGCCCAGAGACCTACGGTAAAACCAAATACTACTGTTCAAAACAAGCAAACAACAGAAAACAACGTGTAGCAACAAAAGTACTCCTAATGACATTCTGCTGTGCTCATAGATCAGTGCCTTGTCCAACTATCATCAGAGAAGCTTGTTCCTGAAGGAGATGGAAAAAATACAGAGACCCACAGCAGGACAATATTCAGAGAATGAAAAACCTTGGAAGACCCAGTCTTAAGTAGATGTCTCCATTAAATTTGCCCCCTTGTCCCCAGGGAAAAGGAGGTAAAAAGTGTGAGACCCAGAAAAGACAGAGGACACCAAGAAAACAAGGCCCTCTAAATTAACAAGATCAAATCACATATGAATTCACAGAGAATGAGGCAGCATTCTCAGGGCCTGCACAGGTCTGCCATTAGATGGGGCCCTAGAGCTGAATGGAGGAGAAGTAGACGCATGCCCCCATCCTAACCCAGAAAAAATATAATCTCCAATTGATAACTTGCAAATGAAAATTTAGTTTGCTCCAAGAGAGTCAGTCTCACTGGGGAAATAAACTACTCCTAAGGGTAGGTAGGCTGCATGCCCTACAGTAGACGGCCAACAGAAAACAAAGTCAACAGCCTATTTGGAGGTTTCGTCTCTTATAATGTTGTATCAGCAATTTTCCTGTTCTTAAAATTTTATCTCACTTTCTCTATATATTTTTTCTTCTCTCATTTTACCCTAGCTGTCCTTTATGTACCTTTGTGTATATATAACAGCTTCCAGTTCAGTGTTTTTATGGAATTCCCAAATCGGCAAAAGAGTGGATCTCTGGTTTTTGTGCCTTTTCTTGGGCTCTTTTCTTCCTATCTGTTTTGTTCTATTCTGATGTGTTAGTTTTTGTCTTATCTTATCTTATCTTATTATTTGAAAAATGTATGTACTATCAGTCCCTGTGTCATAAACTCCAACTCCCAAAGTTAGAAGGACATACTCTTAGAAACATGACTTTAGAAAGCTACAGACTGTGCCGGAGAACCTTAACTTTGCATTGAAAGCACCGAATTTGGGTGTATGGCTTCAGGACAGAAGTGTTCTGGGAGAGCATCCCTGTCCAAATGGCCTACTTTATGCTGAAATCCAAATTTGAGTGGCAGTGATTTCCAAGTGCATGTCCAGCAGGATATCGGCACTGACTTTTCCAACTTACTAATAGAAACTAGTTTTCAGAAATTCAGCTATCAAATCTCCTAGACCATCAGTGCTCTCAATTTTTGAGTCTTTGGACAGCTTTAAAGTAGCCTGAGATTTGCCCAGTCTGTGTAAAATGAAGAAAGAAACGTCAGGGTCTGGGGAGATGGTTCAGTGGGTACAGTGCTTGATGTGCAGGCTTGAGAACCTGAGCTGGGATCCCCAGTACCATGGAATAGCCAGTCTTGGCTGTCAGCACCTGTGCCCACAACATTGGGCATAGAGAGCAGAGACAGGCATATCCACAGAGCTTGATGGCCAGTTCAGTGAGAGGCACTGTCTCAAAACACAAGGTGGGGAGTGATAAAGGACAACCAGTATCAACCTCTAGCTTCCATAAATGTATGCATGAGTACACACACACACACACACACACACACACACACACACACACACACACACACAAACACCCCTCTCAAAATAAATGAAGGGAAAAGAGAACAGTCAGTCAATATAGAAATGTGTTTGTTCTGTCTAAAAAGGATAAAAGAGAATAAAATATATTCGAAATGGTTATTAGGAATTTTGTAAATATCAGTCTTTTGTAGGCATTGTTTCTATCTGAGTGCCGAGTTAAGACACAAAGAACCACAGCAGTTCCTCTAACCTTGGATGCCACCCAGGGACTAGCAGTCAGAATGCCAGCACACTCAGCCTGGACAGAGTTAAATGCCAACAGTGGTGTTCTGTAGTCATTACATTGCCTACTTTAAACGTATCTGTCAGCTTAAGGAAACTCTGGGAATTCAGGGTGAGATCCTCCCAAAGAATGTCTTAGGTTACAAGGCAAATACCACCATGACTGAAACAGCATCAGAGCAGGAGTCCCCTGTCATTGTACAAAGCAAGGTCTAAGCTCTGCACCACGTGGGTCACTCACTGACTCGTCCCCTGATCTTACTTTATCCATTCCTCACTTGTCAGCCATTCTCAGGACACTCTGGAGCGGGGCCAACTACTCAGATAAAAATAACACTGAATTTCAAGCCACCATCCAATGATCCAGCTAAAATCTTTAGTATGTCTTCTTAACCCCCCCCCCCCCCCCGAGATCCCTAGTGCGCTCACAAAAGGTTCCAAATTCCTACTTTATATCTTCCTGAATTATTCATCACATTTCCCCAGCGTGACTGGACTGTACCACATTAGAATTATACCACGTATTCTTTATTCTTATTCTCCATTTTCTCCTGGGGAAGGTGTTTCTCTTTAGTCTCTGAGTGTACCTGTCAAAGAACAGCCTTCAGTGATAAGAATAATCGTTTAATATGCTCTTCTAGAGAGTCTACGATTCCCCAGAAAATAAAATTCTACATCATAAGAAGCAATAGAGGACACAAGAAAATTAGTTTGAACCAAAGCCTAGAGCAAGGAAGGGGGAAAATGTCTTCACTAACTCTTGTTTTCATTCTTTATTTAATAGCCATTACCAGATGTTAGTTCTGAGCACTCATCTCCCATCTGGCAGCCAGGGCATAAAGTTAGGACATCTGATCCACTTACAGCACGCAGAGTTGTGTACCTATGTTATTTGTGTAAGCTGGCACTGCTCCTGCCCTTGCCAACATTGTCAGTGCATCTGTGACACTTGTAAAAGTCTTACTTTTCAACTTTATTTTCATTTTAATTTTGTGTCTACGAGGGTTTATGTGCACACAAGTACAGGTGCTCATGGAAATCAGGCGACGGTGTCCAAGCTCCTGAAGCTGTAGTGATAGGTGGTCATAGTTGTAATCGGCCTGTCATGGGTGCTGCATACGAAGGTCATCTGCAAGACCGATATGAGCTCTTAATCACTGAGCTACCTCTCCATCCCCTACTCCACTTTAACCTGAAGAATCAGAACACAAAATCAACCCTTGTGATTCATGTTCCCTCATTCTAAAGCACAGGGGACACCACCAACTTAACGGTTCACAGCAAGGGTCTGGCCAAACAAAATCATAGCTTCTGGTTTTCAACCCTGAACTAACTAATTTAAAAAATATTTAGAGTATAAGAAGAGATAATATGGATTACATAATATTTTTCTTTCCATGTTAACCAAAGAAACTGAGTTTTCTGAGGTTCGAATTTTCTAGATGGTAGATGGGGCCACAGTTGAAAGCTACTTAGAGTCTTAACTGCCTTGCTTGGGCATCTGTCCAATTCACTTATTCACCCCAGATCTACATTAGCTCTCCAGAGCCCAAGAACACTGAGAAAATTCTGTGGAGCTCCAAGAGGACTGAGACAATAGGGACTTCTAACTTTGTGGACAGAATAGCTACAGTGTTCTCCGGCTCTCCAGTGTGCTGATGGCCACTGTTGGACTATCAGCCCCTATCAGTTAGAAGCCATTCTCATAAACCTCCTTCATAACATGTGCACATTCATTAGTTCTGAAGTTTATAGCTTTATTAGACTTCACTCTCCGTGGTCTGCCTGACCCATGTTTTCTATTTCTAGGTCAGAAGTCTGGGTCCTCAACAGACTCACCTGTATGCTTAGTGTTATGGTTTAAAGCTGAAATATCTCCCAAAGGATTGTGTTCTGTATGTCTTGTCCCCAACTTCTCACACTATTTTGAAGGCTGTGGGTGACTGGGGGAAATAGGCTGACTAAGGCTGGGGCTTTGAATGTTGAACCTATCCCTGGTTCTGACCTGTTCTCTCTGCTTTCTTTTTTTCTTTTGTTTGTTTTTGTTTTGTTTTTGCTTTTGCTCTTATTTATGTTTTTTTGTTTTGTTTTGTTTTGTTTTGTTTTGAGACAGGGTTTCTCTACATAGACCTTGCTGTCCTGTAACTGACTTTGTAGACCAGGCTAACCTCAAACTCAGAGAACCACCTGCTTTCTCTATGCTTTTTTATCCACCAAAATTTGAAACAGCCCTTGCTGCCTGTTCTCAGTACCTGAAACCAGGCTAGTCTACCATGCTTTCCCTGCTATGACCGTCTGAAACCTTCTGAAACACTGAGCTAAAACAAACATTGACTTGGCTGCAAGTACATAACAAACTTGATCATTGTACACTGATTGAACTAGTTTGAATGCAAAGTCATTTTGATACTAATGTAAAGTTCAACTAGATAATTTTTTTTAAGATTTAACAAAGCAACCAAAAGAAATTAAAACCTTTTGAATGGTCTCAATGGTGTTGTTCTGAAAAGCATACTACAGAGAAGTAGTTAACCACTTAGGAATATTTTGCATCTTACCAGTAAAAAGGAAGGAGCATTCCTGTATTCCAAGTAGACCACAATAGTTCTACTTCAGGAAACAGAAACTGATGACTGATAGATTTTAAGATAACAATCTTCAACCTTGGCTGCCATTTAAATAATCTGAGCAGCTTTTTTAAATGTACTATGGTGTGGGTATACCATCAGGAGAAAATTTTTATGGACTTGGGTGAGGCTCAGCCATGAATATTTATTCAAACCTCATCAATATTTCCAGTTTACAGCTAGGATTGAGAACTGCTTTCCTGAGATGAGTGTATTAGGTAGGAGTCTCAAGAACAACAATAGATTATATTATTAAAGGAATTTACTAGACTGGATTGCAACTAACAGGGGTTGGACAGTCCAACAATGGCCATCTCTATGCTGGAGAGCCTGAGAAGCTGGAAGTTGCTAACTCCATGAAGCCGGACGACTCAGCAGTTCCAGTGTGGCTCTAAAGGGTGGTAGGCTTCAAAACCCAGTAGAAAGCTAAAAAAGCTTGTTTCTGATGGCTGTGAAGCATGGTATCAGCAGTAACACCAAAGGGACAGATGCACTTACCAGCAAGAGGAAAAGACAGGCAAGCAAGTAGCCTGCCTCTTCCTGGGACTTCTTTAGACCCCTTTGAAAGGTGCCATACCTGAAGGAAAGATCCCTGTACCTCAGTTAATCCCTCCTGGAAATGCCCTCAAAGACTTATGAGGTGTGTCTCTTAGCTGACTCCAGATCTAATCAAGTTGCCAACTAAGACTGAGGATACTTCAGAGATATTGCTGGTTTTCTCATTGTGTCCCTCAAATTTCACGGGTAGTCTTGCAAAAATCTCTCCCATTTCTATAGCTATGTAAGAATAGGTCCTACAGTAGCTTTCTTCCTAGGAAAAAAGTTTCTCCCAAAACACTATAACACTCTTTCTTAGATGTTACACTTCTGAGGGCTCGAGACTCCCCCAAAGCCTGGAGGGCTTGCAAAATCTATCCATCACTCTCCACACAAGGTAACTTGTTTCTTACTCAAGTGAATTAACCTAAATAACAATTATTATCCACAAATGTGGCAAGTCCTATAAATGATGAACTCCCTTTTATCTTGGTTTTTCAAAGAGATCTTCAAGGGTAAAAAAAAAAATAAACTGCATTTATGATTTCACATTATTAAGCTACTAGCATTGTGTGGCCTAAAACTGCAAACACCTGTCTTTTGGGGTCTTTGATAACTTTGTTCTAAACTTTACCCAACTAATTAGAAGTGTTCAAAGGCTCTTATTTTGAACCACTTAGCTGATGAGAAATGCATGCTTAATAGGCATCCTTGAAGACAATTTAATGAATCCAGAAGCAAAGCAAAGCAAATTGATTATTATGCAATGATTTGAGAGTGCTCCTTGTGACCAGCTTGCAAACAGCGAGACACAGAGGTAACCAGGACATGGAGGTTGGCAGCTTGGGTTATTAATGAGGACACCAATTGTGCTAATGATCAAGGAGCATTTTTTAAAAATTAAATCTTTGGGGGTTCCAACAAAATATTCCAAGTTAATATTATTCAAATAGTACTTTGAAAAATCTCACTTAACCCCCATGAGCTATTTAAACAGCTTCAGAAGGGATAGAGGGCAAGCTATTGGGTTTCTTTGGCTGAGAAGACTTAAAAGGCATCCTTCCCCTAAGAATTCTGTGGCTTCCACATGCAAGGTAGATTATGCTAATCTGTGGTGTTTGAACTGAGGTCCATCTGTATGGATGTCACAAAGCTTCTCTTCTGTTACTTAATACTTGTTTGCATTAGGAATATGGAAAGGAGACAACCAATTAGGTACCATTTTGATTATTTCACAAGGAAAGTGTGATGGTTAGTATTGATGATCAAATTGACAGCATCTAGTATCACCTAGGAGATGAGCATATCTCTGAGAGAGTTTCCAGATTTGCTTACGTGAGGTGGGAAGACCTGACCTGAACATGGGCAGCACAATGCCCTGAGCCAGACTGAATAAAAGGAAAGAGCAAGATAGACACCAGCATTCATCTCTCTCTGCTTCGTGGCTGTAAATGCAGCGTGGCCATTGCGTCACACTCCTGCAGCCGTGCCCTTCCCACAATGATGGACTGTGCCCTTGAACTATAAGGATAAACCCTTCCTCCCCTAAGTTCTTCTTGTCAGCTATTTGGTCATATTAATGTACACAATAGCCAACATAGAAGGTCATCAGTCATACCACTTTAATAACTTGAGATCTACCAGGCTGAGATTCTTATCTCCTCTGCATTCCAAGGGATTAGAAGGATGGAGGTGAATGTCACCTACAACTGACAGAGAAAGACTACTATAAAGTTCAACTCTTATCAGCCTGTGTCTGCCTTTGTCCCTTCAACACCTCCCATATTTACACACACACACACACACACAAAATTTCCCTGTTTGTGTAGATCAAGAGGCCTTAATATCACAAGGGCTCTCACAGTTTCTGACTCAGTAGCTATGGGGAAAACTTTAATAATTTGCTTTTCTAACAAGTTTTTAGCGGTGTGGGGTTCCTGATCTAGAAACCATACTGGAATGCCTTCTCCTGAGTATTCATTGGTTCCAACAAGCAGGGATAACTGCCATTATTGTCTGCATATATCTCATACCATTCAACTGCAGATCCATCCCTCTCCACACACCCAGACTCAGTCAGAAAAAGCTCTGGGCATCACCACCATATTCATAGCCTCCTTCCTAAGTCACATTGTGTGTGTACATGTGCACTTACTGGAGTTACGGTGCGATTTCAGGTCAGAAAATGAGGTCCAGAAGTCACTTCTCTTTTACTGTGTGGGTTCCAAGGATTGGACTCCAAACCTCAGCCTTGGCAACAAGAGCCTTTATGCACCCAGCAATCTACCTGGCCCTTGATTCTTGCATTTCTTGTGAGTAAGTGCAACTTTTGTCTCAATCAAAGCACTTGGGTATTTTATGCTGGGATTTGGGTATCTGTGTGTGCATATGTGTTAGTGAAATAGTATATCCCCTCATAGCAGATGTGCAAAAGTAAAGGTCAGGGCGGGGAGAGGTAGCAAAGTATAAATATACATAAGTTATAAAGATACTGTAAGGGTCAGTGGGATGGTTCAGTGGGTAAAGGGACATACTGCCACATCTAAAGAACTGAATTCAATCCGCAGAGCCCACATGGTAGGAAAGAACCAACTCCCTTAAGTTATCCTCTGACCTCCTTATACATACCTTATCATACACACACACACACACACCACAATTAATTAATATAATAAAGATGGTCATATAAAGGGTTAGAGATGTTTTTATTTTTTATAAATAAATATGACTTTTTAAAGATAGTTTTGACCTATTTATGGTCATTACAAAGGTTCTTATCTCTCAGGACTGAGCCCCTTTCCTCGGGACTATATGGCTTCGGAGATGCTATGTCCCAATCCTAGTTTTGACTCATGTGTTCCCAATCAAATGTATCTCTTTGACTCTTTGTTAGTGAGATGTAAGATGAACCAGAATACTGTGTCTCCTACTGTTCTCTTTCAGAAGGGATCTTTCTGTACTGGGGATATAGCATATTTGGTAAAATGCTTGCTTTGCAAGCATGAGGATCTAAGTTCCATCTCTAGAACATCTGTAAACAGCTGAGCCTTGTGGTACAGGCCTGTCATCTCAGAGCTAGGGAAGCACACACAGACCCCTCAAGCTGACTTCTAGCCAGTCTGACCCAAGCAGCAAGTTCCAAGACAGTTAGAGGCCCTATCACAAAAAATAAGGGGGATAGCAGCTGAGGAAAAACAGCTAAAGCTGTCCTCACACTAAAATAAATAAAAGAACTTCTTTTTTAACTGAAAAGGCACTGACTTCCCTTCCTGCAGAACAAGTAGACCAGTCATCAAAGTCCGACATCTGTCTTCTAATAGTCTCACTTAGCTTTAGACACTACTACTGCTCTCTGCTGCAGAGGAGCTCAACATAGAAATCCCCTATGCAGTGATATGAGAGTAAACTGGTTTATTGCTGGGCAGCTCCTGAGCCTGGACACTTGCACAGCCACTTGGGCATTTTGTTTGAGTCTTTTTTTAATTATTTCTCCAGTGATATAAAACTACTATTCAGCGGTATGACTATACCCTAAAGAGCCCTGACCTTAGAAGTGAAGCCCCAGGGTAAGTTGTCCATCACTATCAAAGTTGATGCATGGGGTTGAGTTGGTAAAGAATTTGCCTCTCAAGCATGAGGAGCTGAGTTTGGATCCCCAGAACTCATGGGAAAAAAGTCATGCACAATGGCAGGAAGGGATATATAATCACAGAGCTGTGAGGTGGGAGGTGCCAGCAGATCCCTGGAAGCTTGTGAATCAGCTAGCCTGGTGAAGCTCCAAGCCAATGAGGGTCCTTGCCCCCAAACAAGAGACAGTAGCTGCCTAAGGAACAACATTCAAGGCTTCCCTCAGTTTTCCATACATGCACTGTGCACTCACACATGCAAACACACAAATCAGAGCACATAAAGCTACTTTTTGCCTACACTGTGACTGGGAATGGGAATTTGGGTGATGTGCTGTCTGGTTTTATGTCAACTTGACACAAGCTACAGTCATTTTGGAAAATGAAACTTCAATTGAAAAGTGGCACCACCAGGTTGTCCTTTGTCTGTGTTCTTTTCTTGATCGATGGTTGATGTGGGAGGACTCAGCTCACTGAGGGCAGTGCTGCCTGTGGGTTGGTACTCCTGGATGCTATAAGAAAGCATGCTGAATATCAAGAACAAGCCAGTAAGCAGCACTCATCCACAGCCTCTGGGTCAGTTTATGACTCCAGATTCTTGCCCTGAGTTCTCAGACTTGACTTTCCTGTGATGGACTTGTAAGTTGAAAGTTGAAGTAAACCGTTTCCTCCATGAGTTGTTTGGTCATGGTGTTTATCACAGCAATAGAGGCCCTAATTAAGACAGGTAGTAAAAATAAAATATTGCACAAACAGAATAGTTTATGGGAAACACTATGCCTTATGGTGTGCCTGTGATTTTTTCCCATCATTGTTACATTAAGAACTGCATTGATTTCCCAAACTCACACAGAACTCCCTTCTGTTCCACAAGTGAACACTGCCTTGACAGATGTCTGTCAGAAGACATGTTATCACTGGCTACCAGTGCTGGTTTATGAACACTGGACTGAGCTGTTTTTTAAGGTTCATACATCAAGAAAATTGGAAGTTAATGGCTGCTGTAGACAATGTGTCTTTTTTCTTCAGAAGTTTAACAACTGGGAAATTGCTCATTCTCCAGGAAATGACCTCTGCATCTGTCCTTGTGTAAGTAGCCCTAATCAAAATCAGTGAGTGAGTCACCAAAAAGAAAGTCTGGAGAGCAGGCTAAGAGCTAAGAGCATTGGCTACTTTGGGAGAAGACTGGAGTTTGGTTCTAAGCTCCTACAAGAGCTAGATCTCAAAGGACTGTAACTGTAGCTCCAGGGGATCCGATGGCTTCTTCCCCGCATGGTCCTCTGCATACCACATACACATGAATAAAAACAAAAACATAAAAATAAAATAGTTTAAGAGACCTGAAAGTAGGAGAAGGATTTGGAAAGAAGGTTTGAAAGGTAATCAAAATACAATATATGCATGGATAAAATTGTCAAAGAATGAATTTAAAACTATTAAAAGTCAAGAAAATGCTGCATATTTAACACAGTTTGCAGGTAAGCTCTCTCGCCCCTGATATCCTCAGGCCTCCGTTAGTATTCAGTTTTCTTGCCAAGCTGTAGCACAGCCTTTGGTAATTAACATTAGTATTGCAAAAAGCTGAACAACAATAATTTGCTCCTTAAATATCTGCTATATTAACTCACTGTCACTTGGTAATTTGCATAATTACTTTATAATTACTTATAATTCACTCTAAGCATGTATTTACAAAATGAATTTGTGGGTATTATCCCATGTTTTCTTGCATTGGTTCTTAAGTGCATTGATGTTCTTCCATCTAAAACCACATTTTTTATTTGCATAAGATATTCCAACAAGTTATGGCATAAGAATAAGCATATTTCATGATGACATTACCAAGTGAATTGGCTGTAAAAGTTGTGCCTGATCACAAAGGTCCAAATTAAGGGTGAAATTAGTAACATTCCCTTTCTATGCCTAGTCTCTTCCTTCCTGGCTAAGCCTTCTCCTCCTTTCTTTCTTAGTAGCTAAAAACCTGATTTGCTCAAACATCCTCAAGATGTTTCTAGCACCTTCCGCTCCCAGGCATCTAAATCTCCTCTCAGTAGAAAGTCTCAAATTGGTTAATTGTGTCCGGTCATCTGGAGTTTTGCAAGGTTCTCTGAATACTTGCAAACACCACGTGGCTTTTTTGGGAATTTATCACATTTTACCAATTTGATGTTTTGTATTATTTCATTTTGCTTTTTAATTTTCCACTCCAATTCTAACACATGTAATAGCTGCATGCATCTTTCAATAAATAGAATTTTTTTCAAAAAGTTATTATAAAGATAAGCAGAGTAGGAGAGAAAAAGGGGTTTGCTGGAGGGTATGCAGGGAGATGACAGAGCAAAATGTGGAAAAGGAGACAGAACTAACAGAGGGTCACAGGAAAGGTCTG
Organism: Peromyscus attwateri; assembly: GCA_902168425.1. Taxonomy (NCBI): domain Eukaryota; kingdom Metazoa; phylum Chordata; class Mammalia; order Rodentia; family Cricetidae; genus Peromyscus; species Peromyscus attwateri. Next base: position 4,775 of record CABHPP010170944.1, on the reverse strand, counting down.
GTGTCTGAGTCTTTTCCTCATAGGCTGAGGACAGGGAGAGGGATGAGTGTCCTTGTGAAAGTGTGTCAGAACCCAGGTCAGGACTTGACCTTACAGATGATACTTTCTCTCTCACAGAACCCAGTCCCAGAGAGTCACACAGGCAGCAGTGTATTGAACCAATATGATCAGGACAAGGTTGCTGGTTGAGCATACCCGAGCTGCTGAGTATGAAGAAAACCAGAGCTCCAAGCACATGAGGCACACACAAATTCTCGGCACTAGAAAAAACAGTAAGGAAAAGCAGGTCAGATGTGGTAGTCTGTACTTTAATCTCAGCAGGAAGCCATGACAGAAGGATCTCAAGTGTGAAGCCCGTCTGCTATACAGTGAGGTTTTGAGTCATCCTGAGCTGTATGATGAGACACTGTCAGAAGGACAAACGAGAGAAACAAAATGAGGAAGAGAAAACGTTGGCAAAGAGGAAGAGGTGGACCAGGGAGAGAGGGAGGGAATAAATAGAGGTAGGGAGAGGGGAAAAAAAGGCAGAGAAGAGTAAGGCAGGCAGCGAAGGAAAGGAAGTGTTACAAGCAATGCTTCTGTGTGCAATTTACATATTCATTTCGCCTAGCTGTTGCACAATGAGAGTAACAATTAATATTTCTGGTGATGTCTTATTGCACTCCATGTTTTATGCATAATTTTTTAGATATTATGCTCATTTTCAAGTCACAAGGGGTTGTCCTATACAAGAGCACACAGCTCCGAAGTAGAGGCCTGAGAGTAGACTTTTATGCGAACTTCTGCCTTATGAGCATGATGTCACATGGCAAGTTTGTAACCCACTGGAGAGGTGGAGACAGGAGGATCTGTGGGGCTCATTGGCCAGCCAGGTAGCCTGAATGACCAAGCACTATATCCCAGTGAGAAGTTCTGTTTAAAAAAAAATTAAGCTGAGTCATCCTTGTGGACTCCTGGGCACTTTCCTAGCACCAGGTTTCTCCCTGTCCCCATGATGTCTCCCATATCAAGATATCTCTTTCATTGTTCTCTCACTCCTCCGTCCCTGTTCCAGCTGGACCATCCCATTCCCTTATGTTGTCATTCTCCCATCCCCTACCCTCCACTGCCTCCCTCACCCCCAGTTTACTCAAGAGATCTCATATATTTCCCCTTCTCAGGGTGATGCATGCAGCTCTCTTAGGATCCTCCTTGTTAGCTAGCTTCTCTGGAGGTGTGAGTTGTAGGCTGGTTATCCTTTGCTTTACATCTAGTATCCACTTATGAGTGAGTACATACCATAGGAACTCATGAACTTTAGATCAGCATCTGTGCAGCCTCCGTGGGACTGGACTAGGCCCTCTGCATAAGTGAGACAGTTGTGTAGCTTTGTCTGCTTAAGGGTCCCCTGGCAGTAGGATCAGGATCTATCCCTGGTGCATGAGCTGCTTTTTGGAGCCCATTACCTGTGGTCGGACACCTTGCACAGCCTTGTTGGGGGGGGGTGGGCCTTGAACATGCCTCAACTGAATGTACCAGGCTTTGCTTACTCCCCATGGGATGCCTTACCTTTTTGGAGGAGGGAATAGGGGGTGGGTTGGGAGTGGAAAGGCTGGGGGAGAGCAGGATGACAGAAGAGAGGGGGATCTGTGGTTGGTATATAAAATGAGTAAAAAAAAATCGTAATAAAGAAAAAACAAAACAAAAAAATTAAGTGGCCAGCTCCTGAGGAACAATGCTCAGGGTCAACCTATGACCTCCACGCCTATGTACACATATACTTATGTGCTCAGACATGAGGATGCACATATATGCATGCTTTGGCTTGTTTCTTTCCATAATGATCCATATGTTCTTTCTCTTGCATTAAATATTTTTCAAGTTCCTTCTGTGTAAAGTTCAGCAAGGTCAACACTCTCAAGAAGATGCTCCATCTCTGTAAGGCCCAGCTAACAGAGAGTCTGTCATTATAACCCAGAGACAAGCATACATGACCTTCATTCTATGGAGTGTGACACAGATACTCAAGACATGGAATTTTTCCTGTCTCTGCTTTTCTTTTCTTAGATTCTACAGAATAGTTAAAAAAAAAAAAAACCTGCTGATTTGCAAATTCATCTCCCCTGTATTGAACATATTGAATAAGGTCTAGGAACACAGGGCTGAAGATGGCTTAGTGGGTGAAGGACCTTACTGCCAAGCTTGATCACCTATGTTGAGTACTCAGAACCCACATAGTGGAAGAAGAGAACCCACTCCTACTACAATGTGTCCTCTGATCTTCACACAGATGCTGTGACATTCTTCTACACATTCACACATACACACACACACACACACACACACACACACACACACACACACATACACACACACACACACACACACACACACACACACACACACATACATACACTTTTAAAAAGTATCCGAGAAAGCTGATAACCAAGTTCCCACTTTTCATTCGCACCTATTCAAGATAACTTCTAGAAGCCAAAGTGTTGGTCCAGTCTCACAAGTCAACATTATGTATCAGATTCCTATTCAAAGCATATCTACACTCGGACTCTATCCTAGGGAATTCTTCTAACCCAGCACTTACCTCATTCCACTGCAATTACACCTTTGATAACTGTCTTCCTGTGAGAGAAGTAGCCCACTAGTTCAGAGATGGAAATTCACCTATCTTCGTAGTCCTAAGGGCAGGAGCAATGTCTGGCCCACGACGGCCACACTGCACATGTGGAGTGAAAAGATGAGTGTGTTAACCCAGATTTAGTCCTGGACCAGCACCTCCAGTGCTCTAATGATGGGGGACAATAAAGACTGTGACAATTTGAACCCCTGCCATCTCGGGCTATAGGAAAAGGAATAAGTAAATGAACCATGTATTTTCAAATAATAATTTATATGGTTGGATATGAAATGCCTCCCATAGATTTCTGTATTATATTCTAGGTCTCAACCTGATGGCTTTATTTCAAAAGATTCTGGGAACTTTGGGAGGTGGGATCTAGCTAGAGGATATAGGTCCCAAGGGGTGTGGGGGGTCATCATGTCCCTGGTCCCTTGTGCCTCTGCTTCTTGTCTATATGAGGAGAACAGATCTTCTTGGCCACACATGATGTTCTTCCCGAGCATGTGAGACCAAGCAACTATGGACTGAACTTGTGAACTCATCAACCAAAATAAATTCTTTGTCTCTGAAGTGCTTTATTTCAGGTATTTTTCTCACTGAGATGAGAAATGTAACAGATACAATACGAATGCCCTTTATTACTAGGACACTCTATTCCACTGACTTGCTCCAATATAACCTGACTTAGTAAAGTGAAGCCCCTCAGATGGTGGTCCACATTGCTACAGCCACATGACAAATAGGAAAAACTAAGAGGGGAGAAATTAGGTAAACTTGGGCAGGATTTTGAAAGATGAAAGATGTTCTGTGGCTGATGTATTTTTGACTGACATGGAAAGCGACTGAGTAGTACTTACACTTAATTAAACTTACTCTGACTCATGAGCAGAGAACAGTACTTTAGGAAAGGTGGCCATCAAAGATCAAGGTGGGGACTTTCTCCTGAAGATGATGGCGACTTGGGCCAGGGTGTCTGGATGGACATGATGAATATTAGTAGTAATCACATTTCAGATATCTGAGAGGCAAAGCAAAGGAGTTCACTGATGGCCCTGGAAATGGCAAGCTGAGAGAAAGACAGCAATCCAGGCTCACTAGCAGCTCACTGAGCAATACCAGAAAATGGTAGGACTGTTTTCAACCATGGGAAGTGAAAGGGAGGGGGCAAACTTGGAATAAACCCAGAGTTCTGTTTCAAACATTTAACTTGACTCAAATGAATGTCCTTAGTGGAGAGACATGTTATTACGGATCCATGAGAGTCTAGTTTAAAAGCATATTAAGAGAACATGGTGTTTTAAACCCTAGGGCTATATACAGTTTTTTGTTTGGCAGAGGAGATGGAGAAGTAGACTGCAGGCTGAGGACTGGGCTCTGGAACCACAAACAGGTGAAGCTTGACATGAACAAAGAGAGAATCCAGGCTGAAGGGACAGGGGTGACATGGAGATGGAGAATCCAGACTGAAGGGGCAGGGTGACATGGAGATGGAGAATCCAGAATAAAAGGGCAGTGGTGACATGGAGATGGAGAATCCAGACTGAAGGGACAGGGGTGACATGGAGATGGAGAATCTAGACTGAAGGGGCAGGGGTGACATGGAGATGGAGAACCTAGAATAAAGGGGCAGGGTGACATGGAGATGGAGAATCCAGACTGAAGGGACAGGGGTGACATGGAGATGGAGAATCCAGACTGAAGGGGCAGGGGTGACATGGAGATGGAGAATCCAGACTGAAGGGGCAGGGTGACATGGAGATGGAGAATCCAGAATAAAGGGGCAGGGGTGACATGGAGATGGAGAATCCAGTCTGAAGGGGCAGGGTGACATGGAGATGGAGAATCCAGAATAAAGGGGCAGGGTGACATGGAGATGGAGAATCCAGACTGAAGGGGCAGGGGTGACATGGAGATGGGGAATCCAGAATAAAGGGGCAGGGGTGACATGGAGATGGAGAACCTAGAATAAAGGGGCAGGGGTGACATGGAGATGGGGAATCCAGGCTGAAGGGACAGGGGTGACATGGAGATGGAGAATCCAGACTGAAGGGGCAGGGTGACATGGAGATGGAGAATCCAGACTGAAGGGGCAGGGGTGACATGGAGATGGGGAATCCAGACTGAAGGGACAGGGGTGACATGGAGATGGAGAATCCAG
>CABHPP010170943.1:0-18893 GCA_902168425.1 Peromyscus attwateri | reverse complement strand
ATCTGCCAGCCTCTGCCTTCCCAGTGCTGGGAGTAAAGGTGTGTCCCACACACCCAGCTCTAAGCTTTTCTTTAGTTTCTTTCCATAAATCGGAAACTTAACTAAGTAGGATCTTGCCCTGAGGTCACTACTCCCTTTATTCCATGTTTTAATCTGTTTATCTCCTAAACACAGGACTTAGTTCCATTCAACTTCCTGGTGCTCTTTTTCTCCTCAAAATTTGCTTTTTGTAATTTACCCTGCTCAGCTTGCTTCTTTTCATTATAAATCTTCATCAGAGTTACCACTAATATTCACATGACAGAATCTATATTAGGCTGTTTTGAGATTTCTTCTACCAATGTAATTAATCCAAAACTCTTCATTTTAGCCCCAGGCAGACTCTTTGGACAAGGGCAAAAGACAGTCACCTTCTTCCCCAAATATCACAAGAACTATCTCTAAGCAACATACTAAAAATCTTCTCTGAAACATCTCCAGTGTGTCCCCAACAGTTCAAATAACTCTTAGCACCTCTGTCTTCCATGCTCCTACTGCTGGAAAGAAGGGGGTCAAAGTATATTCATTTGAAGATGATATGACAGTATACAAAAAAGTGACAAAAAATTTCACCAGGGAACTCCAACAGCTAAGAAACACTTTTTACTAAAAGTAGAAGGATACAAAATTAACACACAAAAAATCAGTAACCCTCCTATATACAAATTGCAAATGGACTGAGAAAGAAATCAGAGAAAGAGAATCTTTTATTATAGCCTCAATTAATAGAAAATATTTTGGGGTAACTCTAGCTGAGCAAGTGAAGCCTTGTATGTAAAACCTTCAAGTTATTGTAGAAAGAAATTGAAGAAGACATCAAAGGATGGAAAGATCCCATATGGTTGTGGATTGGTAAAATTAATGTAGTAAAAATGACCATCCTACCAAAGCAATCTATGGATTGAATGCAATCCCCATCAAAATTGCAATACAATTCTTCACATATCTTGAAAGGACAATATTCAGCTTCTTATAGAAACATAAAAAACCCGGATTAGCTAAAACAATCCTGAATAATAAAAGAACTACTGGAGGTCTCACCATTCCTGATTTCAAGTTGTACTACAAAGCAAATAGTAATAAAATCGGCATGGTATTGGCACAAAAACAGACACATTGTTCAGTGTGTCTAGGTATAAATCCACACACCTACATTTGATAAAGGACATCTGAGTTTTGCTAAAGAATCCAGAAATGCACCCTGGAAAATAGACAACATCTTCAACAAAGCATTCTAATCAAACTGATAGTTGCATATAGAAGAATTAAAATAGACCCGTACCTATCACCCTGCACAAACATCCACTCCAAATGAATCAAAGACCTCAAAATAAGGACAGATACACTAAACCTGGTAGAGGAGAAAGTGGGGAATGGCCTTGAACACATTGGCATAGGAAAAGACTTCCTGAAGAAGATGCCAGTGGCACAGGCACTAAGAAAAACAACTAACATTGGGACTTCATGAAACTGAAAAGCTTCTTTAACACAAAGGACACCCTCATTCAGACTAAGTGGCAGACTACAGAATGGGGAAATGTTTTTACCAATTCCACATCTAATAAGGGCTAATATCCAAAATATATAAAGAACTCAAAAACCTAGATATCAAGAAAACAAATTAACCAATTTAATAACCCAATTAAAAATGGGATACCAATCTAAATAAAGAATTCCCCAAAGAAAAATCTTCAATGGCTGAGAAGCACTTAAAAAAAAATCTTCAGCATCCTTAATCATCACAGAAATGGAAATCAAAACTACTTTGAGATCTTATCTCACACCAATTAGAATGGCCAAGATCAATTAAAAACTGACTATTCATACTAGAGAGGATGTTGAGTAAGAAGAATACTCATCCATTGTTGGTAAGAGTGCAAATTTGTACAATTACTATGGAAATCGGTGTGAACGTTCTTTAGAAAGATGGAAATCAATCTACTTCAATATCCAGCTGTGTAACTTTTGGGGCATATATTTGAAGGATACTTCATCCTTCCACAGAGACATTTGCCCATCCATGTTCATTGCTACTCTATTCATAATAGCCAAAAATTGGGAACAAACTAGATATCCATCAATGGGTGAATAGATACAGAAAATATGATACATTTACACAATAGAGTATTACCCAGTCATTTAAAAAATGAAATAATGAAATTCACAGGTAAATGGATGGACTTAGAAAAAATCATCCTGACTGAGGCTACTCAGATCCAGAAAGACAAATATGATATGCATTCACCTATGTGGATATTAACTGTTAAATCATTAACAAGCTACAATCCATAGAACCATAGATGTTAGGTAGAGAGTAAGGGACTGGGGTGAGGAAAGCAGATCTCCCTATGAAGAGGAAATAGAATAGGTAGTTGTGGCTGGATGGGGCATGACTAGAATGGGAGAAACTAGTGGAGAGGTGGGGGAGGAGAAGGACAAGGGAAAAAACACAGAGAGATACAGCTAAAATTAAGGGTCATTTGAGGACTAGTATGGAAACCTAACACAGTAAAAAGCTTCCTAAAACTATATGGATATATGAATGTAATCCAAATAAAATAGCCAAATAATGGTGATGTCCAACTGGACAACTCTTGGCACCAAATGAAGTTTCTAGTATCAGGATTGGGTTACTTCTAATTGAGTTGTTGGCCAAAAGGCTCCTGTGGGAACACCCAAACAACCCAGGCTATTCCCAAGGCGACAGTATGAAGGCAAGGTCTCATTCCTGGAGACAACTCATTTAATATGGAGACGTCAAGCTGGTGCCTACATAGAACCTTCACCCCTACGTGCTAGTATCTTCAATATAGTAAGGTATTCTGCATGCAGCCAAAGGAGAAATGTAAACACCAACCCAGCTATAAACTCTTTGATCTACAGCGGTGTCCTGCCTGCAGGACATGCTAGTGTAATAGTGGCATAAAACTTATGGGAGTAACCAGTCAATATCTGATTAACTGAAGGCCTACTCCATGAGATGGAACCCATACCCAACACTGCTTGGGTGACGAAGAACCTGAGACTACATAGCCCAGAGACCTACGGTAAAACCAAATACTACTGTTCAAAACAAGCAAACAACAGAAAACAACGTGTAGCAACAAAAGTACTCCTAATGACATTCTGCTGTGCTCATAGATCAGTGCCTTGTCCAACTATCATCAGAGAAGCTTGTTCCTGAAGGAGATGGAAAAAATACAGAGACCCACAGCAGGACAATATTCAGAGAATGAAAAACCTTGGAAGACCCAGTCTTAAGTAGATGTCTCCATTAAATTTGCCCCCTTGTCCCCAGGGAAAAGGAGGTAAAAAGTGTGAGACCCAGAAAAGACAGAGGACACCAAAAAAACAAGGCCCTCTAAATTAACAAGATCAAATCACATAAGAATTCACAGAGAATGAGGCAGCATTTTCAGGGCCTGCACAGGTCTGCCATTAGATGGGGCCCTAGAGCTGAATGGAGGAGAAGCAGACGCATGCCCCCATCCTAACCCAGAAAAAATATAATCTCCAATTGATAACTTGCAAATGAAAATTTAGTTTGCTCCAAGAGAGTCAGTCTCACTGGGGAAATAAACTACTCCTAAGGGTAGGTAGGCTGCATGCCCTACAGTAGACGGCCAACAGAAAACAAAGTCAACAGCCTATTTGGAGGTTTCGTCTCTTATAATGTTGTATCAGCAATTTTCCTGTTCTTAAAATTTTATCTCACTTTCTCTATATATTTTTTCTTCTCTCATTTTACCCTACCTGTCCTTTATGTACCTTTGTGTATATATAACAGCTTCCAGTTCAGTGTTTTTATGGAATTCCCAAATCGGCAAAAGAGTGGATCTCTGGTTTTTGTGCCTTTTCTTGGGCTCTTTTCTTCCTATCTGTTTTGTTCTATTCTGATGTGTTAGTTTTTGTCTTATCTTATCTTATCTTATTATTTGAAAAATGTATGTACTATCAGTCCCTGTGTCATAAACTCCAACTCCCAAAGTTAGAAGGACATACTCTTAGAAACATGGCTTTAGAAAGCTACAGACTGTGCCGGAGAACCTTAACTTTGCATTGAAAGCACCGAATTTGGGTGTATGGCTTCAGGACAGAAGTGTTCTGGGAGAGCATCCCTGTCCAAATGGCCTACTTTATGCTGAAATCCAAATTTGAGTGGCAGTGATTTCCAAGTGCATGTCCAGCAGGATATCGGCACTGACTTTTCCAACTTACTAATAGAAACTAGTTTTCAGAAATTCAGCTATCAAATCTCCTAGACCATCAGTGCTCTCAATGTTTGAGTCTTTGGACAGCTTTAAAGTAGCCTGAGATTTGCCCAGTCTGTGTAAAATGAAGAAAGAAACGTCAGGGTCTGGGGAGATGGTTCAGTGGGTACAGTGCTTGATGTGCAGGCTTGAGAACCTGAGCTGGGATCCCCAGTACCATGGAATAGCCAGTCTTGGCTGTCAGCACCTGTGCCCACAACATTGGGCATAGAGAGCAGAGACAGGCATATCCACAGAGCTTGATGGCCAGTTCAGTGAGAGGCACTGTCTCAAAACACAAGGTGGGGAGTGATAAAGGACAACCAGTATCAACCTCTAGCTTCCATAAATGTATGCATGAGTACACACACACACACACACACACACACACACACAAACACCCCTCTCAAAATAAATGAAGGGAAAAGAGAACAGTCAGTCAATATAGAAATGTGTTTGTTCTGTCTAAAAAGGATAAAAGAGAATAAAATATATTCGAAATGGTTATTAGGAATTTTGTAAATATCAGTCTTTTGTAGGCATTGTTTCTATCTGAGTGCCGAGTTAAGACACAAAGAACCACAGCAGTTCCTCTAACCTTGGATACCACCCAGGGACTAGCAGTCAGAATGCCAGCACACTCAGCCTGGACAGAGTTAAATGCCAACAGTGGTGTTCTGTAGTCATTACATTGCCTACTTTAAACGTATCTGTCAGCTTAAGGAAACTCTGGGAATTCAGGGTGAGATCCTCCCAAAGAATGTCTTAGGTTACAAGGCAAATACCACCATGACTGAAACAGCATCAGAGCAGGAGTCCCCTGTCATTGTACAAAGCAAGGTCTAAGCTCTGCACCACGTGGGTCACTCACTGACTCGTCCCCTGATCTTACTTTATCCATTCCTCACTTGTCAGCCATTCTCAGGACACTCTGGAGCGGGGCCAACTACTCAGATAAAAATAACACTGAATTTCAAGCCACCATCCAATGATCCAGCTAAAATCTTTAGTATGTCTTCTTAACCCCCCCCCCCCCCCCGAGATCCCTAGTGCGCTCACAAAAGGTTCCAAATTCCTACTTTATATCTTCCTGAATTATTCATCACATTTCCCCAGCGTGACTGGACTGTACCACATTAGAATTATACCACGTATTCTTTATTCTTATTCTCCATTTTCTCCAGGGGAAGGTGTTTCTCTTTAGTCTCTGAGTGTACCTGTCAAAGAACAGCCTTCAGTGATAAGAATAATCATTTAATATGCTCTTCTAGAGAGTCTACGATTCCCCAGAAAATAAAATTCTACATCATAAGAAGCAATAGAGGACACAAGAAAATTAGTTTGAACCAAAGCCTAGAGCAAGGAAGGGGAAAAATGTCTTCACTAACTCTTGTTTTCATTCTTTATTTAATAGCCATTACCAGATGTTAGTTCTGAGCACTCATCTCCCATCTGGCAGCCAGGGCATAAAGTTAGGACATCTGATCCACTTACAGCACGCAGAGTTGTGTACCTATGTTATTTGTGTAAGCTGGCACTGCTCCTGCCCTTGCCAACATTGTCAGTGCATCTGTGACACTTGTAAAAGTCTTACTTTTCAACTTTATTTTCATTTTAATTTTGTGTCTACGAGGGTTTATGTGCACACAAGTACAGGTGCTCATGGAAATCAGGCGACGGTGTCCAAGCTCCTGAAGCTGTAGTGATAGGTGGTCATAGTTGTAATCGGCCTGTCATGGGTGCTGCATACAAAGGTCATCTGCAAGACCGATATGAGCTCTTAATCACTGAGCTACCTCTCCATCCCCTACTCCACTTTAACCTGAAGAATCAGAACACAAAATCAACCCTTGTGATTCATGTTCCCTCATTCTAAAGCACAGGGGACACCACCAACTTAACGGTTCACAGCAAGGGTCTGGCCAAACAAAATCATAGCTTCTGGTTTTCAACCCTGAACTAACTAATTTAAAAAATATTTAGAGTATAAGAAGAGATAATATGGATTACATAATATTTTTCTTTCCATGTTAACCAAAGAAACTGAGTTTTCTGAGGTTCGAATTTTCTAGATGGTAGATGGGGCCACAGTTGAAAGCTACTTAGAGTCTTAACTGCCTTGCTTGGGCATCTGTCCAATTCACTTATTCACCCCAGATCTACATTAGCTCTCCAGAGCCCAAGAACACTGAGAAAATTCTGTGGAGCTCCAAGAGGACTGAGACAATAGGGACTTCTAACTTTGTGGACAGAATAGCTACAGTGTTCTCCTGCTCTCCAGTGTGCTGATGGCCACTGTTGGACTATCAGCCCCTATCAGTTAGAAGCCATTCTCATAAACCTCCTTCATAACATGTGCACATTCATTAGTTCTGAAGTTTATAGCTTTATTAGACTTCACTCTCCGTGGTCTGCCTGACCCATGTTTTCTATTTCTAGGTCAGAAGTCTGGGTCCTCAACAGACTCACCTGTATGCTTAGTGTTATGGTTTAAAGCTGAAATATCTCCCAAAGGATTGTGTTCTGTATGTCTTGTCCCCAGCTTCTCACACTATTTTGAAGGCTGTGGGTGACTGGGGGAAATAGGCTGACTAAGGCTGGGGCCTTGAATGTTGAACCTATCCCTGGTTCTGACCTGTTCTCTCTGCTTTCTTTTTTTCTTTTGTTTGTTTTTGTTTTGTTTTTGCTTTTGCTCTTATTTATGTTTTTTTGTTTTGTTTTGTTTTGTTTTGTTTTGAGACAGGGTTTCTCTACATAGACCTTGCTGTCCTGTAACTGACTTTGTAGACCAGGCTAACCTCAAACTCAGAGAACCACCTGCTTTCTCTATGCTTTTTTATCCACCAAAATTTGAAACAGCCCTTGCTGCCTGTTCTCAGTACCTGAAACCAGGCTAGTCTACCATGCTTTCCATGCTATGACCGTCTGAAACCTTCTGAAACACTGAGCTAAAACAAACATTGACTTGGCTGCAAGTACATAACAAACTTGATCATTGTACACTGATTGAACTAGTTTGAATGCAAAGTCATTTTGATACTAATGTAAAGTTCAACTAGATAATTTTTTTTAAGATTTAACAAAGCAACCAAAAGAAATTAAAACCTTTTGAATGGTCTCAATGGTGTTGTTCTGAAAAGCATACTACAGAGAAGTAGTTAACCACTTAGGAATATTTTGCATCTTACCAGTAAAAAGGAAGGAGCATTCCTGTATTCCAAGTAGACCACAATAGTTCTACTTCAGGAAACAGAAACTGATGACTGATAGATTTTAAGATAACAATCTTCAACCTTGGCTGCCATTTAAATAATCTGAGCAGCTTTTTTAAATGTACTATGGTGTGGGTATACCATCAGGAGAAAATTTTTATGGACTTGGGTGAGGCTCAGCCATGAATATTTATTCAAACCTCATCAATATTTCCAGTTTACAGCTAGGATTGAGAACTGCTTTCCTGAGATGAGTGTATTAGGTAGGAGTCTCAAGAACAACAATAGATTATATTATTAAAGGAATTTACTAGACTGGATTGCAACTAACAGGGGTTGGACAGTCCAACAATGGCCATCTCTATGCTGGAGAGCCTGAGAAGCTGGAAGTTGCTAACTCCATGAAGCCGGACGACTCAGCAGTTCCAGTGTGGCTCTAAAGGGTGGTAGGCTTCAAAACCCAGTAGAAAGCTAAAAAAGCTTGTTTCTGATGGCTGTGAAGCATGGCATCAGCAGTAACACCAAAGGGACAGATGCACTTACCAGCAAGAGGAAAAGACAGGCAAGCAAGTAGCCTGCCTCTTCCTGGGACTTCTTTAGACCCCTTTGAAAGGTGCCATACCTGAAGGAAAGATCCCTGTACCTCAGTTAATCCCTCCTGGAAATGCCCTCAAAGACTTATGAGGTGTGTCTCTTAGCTGACTCCAGATCTAATCAAGTTGCCAACTAAGACTGAGGATACTTCAGAGATATTGCTGGTTTTCTCATTGTGTCCCTCAAATTTCACGGGTAGTCTTGCAAAAATCTCTCCCATTTCTATAGCTATGTAAGGATAGGTCCTACAGTAGCTTTCTTCCTAGGAAAAAAGTTTCTCCCAAAACACTATAACACTCTTTCTTAGATGTTACACTTCTGAGGGCTCGAGACTCCCCCAAAGCCTGGAGGGCTTGCAAAATCTATCCATCACTCTCCACACAAGGTAACTTGTTTCTTACTCAAGTGAATTAACCTAAATAACAATTATTATCCACAAATGTGGCAAGTCCTATAAATGATGAACTCCCTTTTATCTTGGTTTTTCAAAGAGATCTTCAAGGGTAAAAAAAAAAAATAAACTTCTTTTATGATTTCACATTATTAAGCTACTAGCATTGTGTGGCCTAAAACTGCAAACACCTGTCTTTTGGGGTCTTTGATAACTTTGTTCTAAACTTTACCCAACTAATTAGAAGTGTTCAAAGGCTCTTATTTTGAACCACTTAGCTGATGAGAAATGCATGCTTAATAGGCATCCTTGAAGACAATTTAATGAATCCAGAAGCAAAGCAAAGCAAATTGATTATTATGCAATGATTTGAGAGTGCTCCTTGTGACCAGCTTGCAAACAGCGAGACACAGAGGTAACCAGGACATGGAGGTTGGCAGCTTGGGTTATTAATGAGGACACCAATTGTGCTAATGATCAAGGAGCATTTTTTAAAAATTAAATCTTTGGGGGTTCCAACAAAATATTCCAAGTTAATATTATTCAAATAGTACTTTGAAAAATCTCACTTAACCCCCATGAGCTATTTAAACAGCTTCAGAAGGGATAGAGGGCAAGCTATTGGGTTTCTTTGGCTGAGAAGACTTAAAAGGCATCCTTCCCCTAAGAATTCTGTGGCTTCCACATGCAAGGTAGATTATGCTAATCTGTGGTGTTTGAACTGAGGTCCATCTGTATGGATGTCACAAAGTTTCTCTTCTGTTACTTAATACTTGTTTGCATTAGGAATATGGAAAGGAGACAACCAATTAGGTACCATTTTGATTATTTCACAAGGAAAGTATGATGGTTAGTATTGATGATCAAATTGACAGCATCTAGTATCACCTAGGAGATGAGCATATCTCTGAGAGAGTTTCCAGATTTGCTTACGTGAGGTGGGAAGACCTGACCTGAACATGGGCAGCACAATGCCCTGAGCCAGACTGAATAAAAGGAAAGAGCAAGATAGACACCAGCATTCATCTCTCTCTGCTTCGTGGCTGTAAATGCAGCGTGGCCATTGCGTCACACTCCTGCAGCCGTGCCCTTCCCACAATGATGGACTGTGCCCTTGAACTATAAGGATAAACCCTTCCTCCCCTAAGTTCTTCTTGTCAGCTATTTGGTCATATTAATGTACACAATAGCCAACATAGAAGGTCATACCACTTTAATAACTTGAGATCTACCAGGCTGAGATTCTTATCTCCTCTGCATTCCAAGGGATTAGACGGATGGAGGTGAATGTCACCTACAACTGACAGAGAAAGACTACTATAAAGTTCAACTCTTATCAGCCTGTGTCTGCCTTTGTCCCTTCAACACCTCCCATATTTACACACACACACACACACACAAAATTTCCCTGTTTGTGTAGATCAAGAGGCCTTAATATCACAAGGGCTCTCACAGTTTCTGACTCAGTAGCTATGGGGAAAACTTTAATAATTTGCTTTTCTCACAAGTTTTTAGCGGTGTGGGGTTCCTGATCTAGAAACCATACTGGAATGCCTTCTCCTGAGTATTCATTGGTTCCAACAAGCAGGGATAACTGCCATTATTGTCTGCATATATCTCGTACCATTCAACTGCAGATCCATCCCTCTCCACACACCCAGACTCAGTCAGAAAAAGCTCTGGGCATCACCACCATATTCATAGCCTCCTTCCTAAGTCACATTGTGTGTGTACATGTGCACTTACTGGAGTTACGGTGCGATTTCAGGTCAGAAGATGAGGTCCAGAAGTCACTTCTCTTTTACTATGTGGGTTCCAAAGATTGGACTCCAAACCTCAGCCTTGGCAACAAGAGCCTTTATGCACCCAGCAATCTACCTGGCCCTTGATTCTTGCATTTCTTGTGAGTAAGTGCAACTTTTGTCTCAATCAAAGCACTTGGGTATTTTATGCTGGGATTTGGGTATCTGTGTGTGCATATGTGTTAGTGAAATAGCATATCCCCTCATAGCATATGTGTAAAAGTAAAGGTCAGGGCGGGGAGAGGTAGCAAAGTATAAATATACATAAGTTATAAAGACACTGTAAGGGTCAGTGGGATGGTTCAGTGGGTAAAGGGACATACTGCCGCATCTAAAGAACTGAATTCAATCCGCAGAGCCCACATGGTAGGAGAGAACCAACTCCCTTAAGTTATCCTCTGACCTCCTTATACATACCTTATCATACACACACACACACACACACACACACACACACACACACACACACACCACAATTAATTAATATAATAAAGATGGTCATATAAAGGGTTAGAGATGTTTTTATTTTTTATAAATAAATATGACTTTTTAAAGGTAGATTTGACCTATTTATGGTCATTACAAAGGTTCTTATCTCTCAGGACTGAGCCCCTTTCCTCGGGACTATATGGCTTCGGAGATGCTATGTCCCAATCCTAGTTTTGACTCATGTGTTCCCAATCAAATGTATCTCTTTGACTCTTTGTTAGTGAGATGTAAGATGAACCAGAATACTGTGTCTCCTACTGTTCTCTTTCAGAAGGGATCTTTCTGTACTGGGGATATAGCATATTTGGTAAAATGCTTGCTTTGCAAGCATGAGGATCTAAGTTCCATCTCTAGAACATCTGTAAACAGCTGAGCCTTGTGGTACAGGCCTGTCATCTCAGAGCTAGGGAAGCACACACAGACCCCTCAAGCTGACTTCTAGCCAGTCTGACCCAAGCAGCAAATTCCAAGACAGTTAGAGGCCCTATCACAAAAAATAAGGGGGATAGCAGCTGAGGAAAAACAGCTAAAGCTGTCCTCACACTAAAATAAATAAAAGAACTTCTTTTTTAACTGAAAAGGCACTGACTTCCCTTCCTGCAGAACAAGTAGACCAGTCATCAAAGTCCGACATCTGTCTTCTAATAGTCTCACTTAGCTTTAGACACTACTACTGCTCTCTGCTGCAGAGGAGCTCAACATAGAAATCCCCTATGCAGTGATCTGAGAGTAAACTGGTTTATTGCTGGGCAGCTCCTGAGCCTGGACACTTGCACAGCCACTTGGGCATTTTGTTTGAGTCTTTTTTTAATTATTTCTCCAGTGATATAAAACTACTATTCAGCGGTATGACTATACCCTAAAGAGCCCTGACCTTAGAAGTGAAGCCCCAGGGTAAGTTGTCCATCACTATCAAAGTTGATGCATGGAGTTGAGTTGGTAAAGAATTTGCCTCTCAAGCATGAGGAGCTGAGTTTGGATCCCCAGAACTCATGGAAAAAAGTCATGCACAATGGCAGGAAGGGACATATAATCACAGAGCTGTGAGGTGGGAGGTGCCAGCAGATCCCTGGAAGCTTGTGAATCATCTAGCCTGGTGAAGCTCCAAGCCAATGAGGGTCCTTGCCCCAAACAAGAGACAGTAGCTGCCTAAGGAACAACATTCAAGGCTTCCCTCAGTTTTCCATACATGCACTGTGCACTCACACATGCAAACACACAAATCAGAGCACATAAAGCTACTTTTTGCCTACACTGTGACTGGGAATGGGAATTTGGGTGATGTGCTGTCTGGTTTTATGTCAACTTGACACAAGCTACAGTCATTTTGGAAAATGAAACTTCAATTGAAAAGTGGCACCACCAGGTTGTCCTTTGTCTGTGTTCTTTTCTTGATCGATGGTTGATGTGGGAGGACTCAGCTCACTGAGGGCAGTGCTGCCTGTGGGTTGGTACTCCTGGATGCTATAAGAAAGCATGCTGAATATCAAGAACAAGCCAGTAAGCAGCACTCATCCACAGCCTCTGGGTCAGTTTATGACTCCAGATTCTTGCCCTGAGTTCTCAGACTTGACTTTCCTGTGATGGACTTGTAAGTTGAAAGTTGAAGTAAACCGTTTCCTCCATGAGTTGTTTGGTCATGGTGTTTATCACAGCAATAGAGGCCCTAATTAAGACAGGTAGTAAAAATAAAATATTGCACAAACAGAATAGTTTATGGGAAACACTATGCCTTATGGTGTGCCTGTGATTTTTTCCCATCATTGTTACATTAAGAACTGCATTGATTTCCCAAATTCACACAGAACTCCCTTCTGTTCCACAAGTGAACATTGCCTTGACAGATGTCTGTCAGAAGACATGTTATCACTGGCTACCAGTGCTGGTTTATGAACACTGGACTGAGCTGTTTTTTAAGGTTCATACATCAAGAAAATTGGAAGTTAATGGCTGCTGTAGACAATGTGTCTTTTTTCTTCAGAAGTTTAACAACTGGGAAATTGCTCATTCTCCAGGAAATGACCTCTGCATCTGTCCTTGTGTAAGTAGCCCTAATCAAACTCAGTGAGTGAGTCACCAAAAAGAAAGTCTGGAGAGCAGGCTAAGAGCTAAGAGCATTGGCTACTTTGGGAGAAGACTGGAGTTTGGTTCTAAGCTCCTACAAGAGCTAGATCTCAAAGGACTGTAACTGTAGCTCCAGGGGATCCGATGGCTTCTTCCCTGCATGGTCCTCTGCATACCACATACACATGAATAAAAACAAAAACATAAAAATAAAATAGTTTAAGAGACCTGAAAGTAGGAGAAGGATTTGGAAAGAAGGTTTGAAAGGTAATCAAAATACAATATATGCATGGATAAAATTGTCAAAGAATGAATTTAAAACTATTAAAAGTCAAGAAAATGCTGCATATTTAACACAGTTTGCAGGTAAGCTCTCTCGCCCCTGATATCCTCAGGCCTCCGTTAGTATTCAGTTTTCTTGCCAAGCTGTAGCACAGCCTTTGGTAATTAACATTAGTATTGCAAAAAGCTGAACAACAATAATTTGCTCCTTAAATATCTGCTATATTAACTCACTGTCACTTGGTAATTTGCATAATTACTTTATAATTACTTATAATTCACTCTAAGCATGTATTTACAAAATGAATTTGTGGGTATTATCCCATGTTTTCTTGCATTGGTTCTTAAGTGCATTGATGTTCTTCCATCTAAAACCACATTTTTTATTTGCATAAGATATTCCAACAAGTTATGGCATAAGAATAAGCATATTTCATGATGACATTACCAAGTGAATTGGCTGTAAAAGTTGTGCCTGATCACAAAGGTCCAAATTAAGGGTGAAATTAGTAACATTCCCTTTCTATGCCTAGTCTCTTCCTTCCTGGCTAAGCCTTCTCCTCCTTTCTTTCTTAGTAGCTAAAAACCTGATTTGCTCAAACATCCTCAAGATGTTTCTAGCACCTTCCGCTCCCAGGCATCTAAATCTCCTCTCAGTAGAAAGTCTCAAATTGGTTAATTGTGTCCGGTCATCTGGAGTTTTGCAAGGTTCTCTGAATACTTGCAAACACCACGTGGCTTTTTTGGGAATTTATCACATTTTACCAATTTGATGTTTTGTATTATTTCATTTTGCTTTTTAATTTTCCACTCCAATTCTAACACATGTAATAGCTGCATGCATCTTTCAATAAATAGAATTTTTTTCAAAAAGTTATTATAAAGATAAGCAGAGTAGGAGAGAAAAAGGGGTTTGCTGGAGGGTATGCAGGGAGATGACAGAGCAAAATGTGGAAAAGGAGACAGAACTAACAGAGGGTCACAGGAAAGGTCTGGTGTCTGAGTCTTTTCCTCATAGGCTGAGGACAGGGAGAGGGATGAGTGGCCTTGTGAAAGTGTGTCAGAACCCAGGTCAGGACTTGACCTTACAGATGATACTTTCTCTCTCACAGAACCCAGTCCCAGAGAGTCACACAGGCAGCAGTGTATTGAACCAATATGATCAGGACAAGGTTGCTGGTTGAGCATACCCGAGCTGCTGAGTATGAAGAAAACCAGAGCTCCAAGCACATGAGGCACACACAAATTCTCGGCACTAGAAAAAACAGTAAGGAAAAGCAGGTCAGATGTGGTAGTCTGTACTTTAATCTCAGCAGGAAGCCATGACAGAAGGATCTCAAGTGTGAAGCCCGTCTGCTATACAGTGAGGTTTTGAGTCATCCTGAGCTGTGTGATGAGACACTGTCAGAAGGACAAACGAGAGAAACAAAATGAGGAAGAGAAAACGTTGGCAAAGAGGAAGAGGTGGACCAGGGAGAGAGGGAGGGAATAAATAGAGGTAGGGAGAGGGGAAAAAAAGGCAGAGAAGAGTAAGGCAGGCAGCGAAGGAAAGGAAGTGTTACAAGCAATGCTTCTGTGTGCAATTTACATATTCATTTCGCCTAGCTGTTGCACAATGAGAGTAACAATTAATATTTCTGGTGATGTCTTATTGCACTCCATGTTTTATGCATAATTTTTTAGATATTATGCTCATTTTCAAGTCACAAGGGGTTGTCCTATACAAGAGCACACAGCTCCGAAGTAGAAGCCTGAGAGTAGACTTTTATGCGAACTTCTGCCTTATGAGCATGATGTCACATGGCAAGTTTGTAACCCACTGGAGAGGTGGAGACAGGAGGATCTGTGGGGCTCATTGGCCAGCCAGGTAGCCTGAATGACCAAGCACTATATCCCAGTGAGAAGTTCTGTTTAAAAAAAAATTAAGCTGAGTCATCCTTGTGAACTCCTGGGCACTTTCCTAGCACCAGGTTTCTCCCTGTCCCCATGATGTCTCCCATATCAAGATATCTCTTTCATTGTTCTCTCACTCCTCCGTCCCTGTTCCAGCTGGACCATCCCATTCCCTTATGTTGTCATTCTCCCATCCCCTACCCTCCACTGCCTCCCTCACCCCCAGTTTACTCAAGAGATCTCATATATTTCCCCTTCTCAGGGTGATGCATGCAGCTCTCTTAGGATCCTCCTTGTTAGCTAGCTTCTCTGGAGGTGTGAGTTGTAGGCTGGTTATCCTTTGCTTTACATCTAGTATCCACTTATGAGTGAGTACATACCATAGGAACTCATGAACTTTAGATCAGCATCTGTGCAGCCTCCGTGGGACTGGACTAGGCCCTCTGCATAAGTGAGACAGTTGTGTAGCTTTGTCTGCTTAAGGGTCCCCTGGCAGTAGGATCAGGATCTATCCCTGGTGCATGAGCTGCTTTTTGGAGCCCATTACCTGTGGTCGGACACCTTGCACAGCCTTGTTGGGGGGGGGTGGGCCTTGAACATGCCTCAACTGAATGTACCAGGCTTTGCTTACTCCCCATGGGATGCCTTACCTTTTTGGAGGAGGGAATAGGGGGTGGGTTGGGAGTGGAAAGGCTGGGGGAGAGCAGGATGACAGAAGAGAGGGGGATCTGTGGTTGGTATATAAAATGAGTAAAAAAAAATCGTAATAAAGAAAAAACAAAACAAAAAAATTAAGTGGCCAGCTCCTGAGGAACAATGCTCAGGGTCAACCTATGACCTCCACGCCTATGTACACATATACTTATGTGCTCAGACATGAGGATGCACATATATGCATGCTTTGGCTTGTTTCTTTCCATAATGATCCATATGTTCTTTCTCTTGCATTAAATATTTTTCAAGTTCCTTCTGTGTAAAGTTCAGCAAGGTCAACACTCTCAAGAAGATGCTCCATCTCTGTAAGGCCCAGCTAACAGAGAGTCCGTCATTATAACCCAGAGACAAGCATACATGACCCTCATTCTATGGAGTGTGACACAGATACTCAAGACATGGAATTTTTCCTGTCTCTGCTTTTCTTTTCTTAGATTCTACAGAATAGTTAAAAAAAAAAAAAACCTGCTGATTTGCAAATTCATCTCCCCTGTATTGAACATATTGAATAAGGTCTAGGAACACAGGGCTGAAGATGGCTTAGTGGGTGAAGGACCTTACTGCCAAGCTTGATCACCTATGTTGAGTACTCAGAACCCACATAGTGGAAGAAGAGAACCCACTCCTACTACAATGTGTCCTCTGATCTTCACACAGATGCTGTGACATTCTTCTACACATTCACACATACACACACACACACACACACACACACACACACACACACACACATACACACACACACACACACACACACACACACACACACACACATACATACACTTTTAAAAAGTATCCGAGAAAGCTGATAACCAAGTTCCCACTTTTCATTCGCACCTATTCAAGATAACTTCTAGAAGCCAAAGTGTTGGTCCAGTCTCACAAGTCAACATTATGTATCAGATTCCTATTCAAAGCATATCTACACTCGGACTCTATCCTAGGGAATTCTTCTAACCCAGCACTTACCTCATTCCACTGCAATTACACCTTTGATAACTGTCTTCCTGTGAGAGAAGTAGCCCACTAGTTCAGAGATGGAAATTCACCTATCTTCGTAGTCCTAAGGGCAGGAGCAATGTCTGGCCCACGACGGCCACACTGCACATGTGGAGTGAAAAGATGAGTGTGTTAACCCAGATTTAGTCCTGGACCAGCACCTCCAGTGCTCTAATGATGGGGGACAATAAAGACTGTGACAATTTGAACCCCTGCCATCTCGGGCTATAGGAAAAGGAATAAGTAAATGAACCATGTATTTTCAAATAATAATTTATATGGTTGGATATGAAATGCCTCCCATAGATTTCTGTATTATATTCTAGGTCTCAACCTGATGGCTTTATTTCAAAAGATTCTGGGAACTTTGGGAGGTGGGATCTAGCTAGAGGATATAGGTCCCAAGGGGTGTGGGGGCTCATCATGTCCCTGGTCCCTTGTGCCTCTGCTTCTTGTCTATATGAGGAGAACAGATCTTCTTGGCCACACATGATGTTCTTCCCGAGCATGTGAGACCAAGCAACTATGGACTGAACTTGTGAACTCATCAACCAAAATAAATTCTTTGTCTCTGAAGTGCTTTATTTCAGGTATTTTTCTCACTGTGATGAGAAATGTAACAGATACAATACGAATGCCCTTTATTACTAGGACACTCTATTCCACTGACTTGCTCCAATATAACCTGACTTAGTAAAGTGAAGCCCCTCAGATGGTGGTCCACATTGCTACAGCCACATGACAAATAGGAAAAACTAAGAGGGGAGAAATTAGGTAAACTTGGGCAGGATTTTGAAAGATGAAAGATGTTCTGTGGCTGATGTATTTTTGACTGACATGGAAAGCGACTGAGTAGTACTTACACTTAATTAAACTTACTCTGACTCATGAGCAGAGAACAGTACTTTAGGAAAGGTGGTCATCAAAGATCAAGGTGGGGGCTTTCTCCTGAAGATGATGGTGACTTGGGCCGGGGTGTCTGGATGGATATGATGAATATTAGTAGTAATCACATTTCAGATATCTGAGAGGCAAAGCAAAGGAGTTCACTGATGGCCCTGGAAATGGCAAGCTGAGAGAAAGACAGCAATCCAGGCTCACTAGCAGCTCACTGAGCAATACCAGAAAATGGTAGGACTGTTTTCAACCATGGGAAGTGAAAGGGAGGGGGCAAACTTGGAATAAACCCAGAGTTCTGTTCCAAACATTTAACTTGACTCAAATGAATGTCCTTAGTGGAGAGACATGTTATTACGGATCCATGAGAGTCTAGTTTAAAAGCATATTAAGAGAACATGGTGTTTTAAACCCTAGGGCTATATACAGTTTTTTGTTTGGCAGAGGAGATGGAGAAGTAGACTGCAGGCTGAGGACTGGGCTCTGGAACCACAAACAGGTGAAGCTTGACATGAACAAAGAGAGAATCCAGGCTGAAGGGACAGGGGTGACATGGAGATGGAGAATCCAGACTGAAGGGGCAGGGTGACATGGAGATGGAGAATCCAGAATAAAAGGGCAGTGGTGACATGGAGATGGAGAATCCAGACTGAAGGGACAGGGGTGACATGGAGATGGAGAATCTAGACTGAAGGGGCAGGGGTGACATGGAGATGGAGAACCTAGAATAAAGGGGCAGGGTGACATGGAGATGGAGAATCCAGACTGAAGGGACAGGGGTGACATGGAGATGGAGAATCCAGACTGAAGGGGCAGGGGTGACATGGAGATGGAGAATCCAGACTGAAGGGGCAGGGTGACATGGAGATGGAGAATCCAGAATAAAGGGGCAGGGGTGACATGGAGATGGAGAATCCAGTCTGAAGGGGCAGGGTGACATGGAGATGGAGAATCCAGAATAAAGGGGCAGGGTGACATGGAGATGGAGAATCCAGACTGAAGGGGCAGGGGTGACATGGAGATGGGGAATCCAGAATAAAGGGGCAGGGGTGACATGGAGATGGAGAACCTAGAATAAAGGGGCAGGGGTGACATGGAGATGGGGAATCCAGGCTGAAGGGACAGGGGTGACATGGAGATGGAGAATCCAGACTGAAGGGGCAGGGTGACATGGAGATGGAGAATCCAGACTGAAGGGGCAGGGGTGACATGGAGATGGGGAATCCAGACTGAAGGGACAGGGGTGACATGGAGATGGAGAATCCAG
>CABHPP010170942.1:0-23008 GCA_902168425.1 Peromyscus attwateri | reverse complement strand
ACACACACACACACACACACACACACACACACACACACACACACACATCTGGAGTTATCCCAGAGTAGTAACATATATGGGACTTTGCAATTTGTAGTTTTTCTGTTTTACTCCACTTATTAAAATTGCATGCATGGCTGAGTTGTTTGTTTCCTAGCTGAGTGGTACGGTTTTATCTGCAGCTAAGCAGTGGGATACACCATCAAATGTTTAATGATTGATTTGTTGATGATCTGTTATTCCCTTGTTGTTATCCTGCACAGTTTCATTTTTACCCCTATGTCACATTTGTGATTTTATATACAGATAGGGACTCTGTGGATGGAAAATTGGAGAAAATGGAATTCTGTCCTCTGGGAGTTTTAGTTTGTTAAATATGATTATATCTAGTTGTATTTTTTTTATGAATGATGTAGCTTCACTCTTTATGGATCTAAAACATTCCACTGTGTACTTAGGCCACACTTTCTTTATCCATTCCTTTGGAGTAGAACACTTAAATTTGTTGCATGATTTGCTGTTGTGAATATACCTGCAATAATCACTATTGTGTAAGTGTCTCTGTGACATCCTGACTAGAATCTTTGGACTCAGGAATGGTATGTCTTATTAAGTTTTTCAAGGGATCTACCTGTAGATTTTCTTAGTGTTTGTAGTGATTTGCAATCTCACCAGCACCTTGTAAAGTTTTTCTTTTGTCCATATTCTCACCAGCATTTGATATTGTATATTTTTCTAATGGCTTTCATTCTGACTTGGAGAGACAAAATTTTAATTAAGTTTTGATTTTATTACACTGATGATGAGGGAGTCTGATCATATGTCATATAATTGTTGGCCATTTGTATTTCATTTTTTGAGAACTGTTCAAGATTTTAAATATGTTGATCACTAGTCAAACAGCATTTACACACACACACACACACACACACACACATACACATACACACAAATACTCAGGAGTTTCTCTGTATGTGTGTTTATGACTTTGTCAGTCTCTACATTAGCATGTATTCCTATGATTTCATAAACTTGTCCTCTGCACTATTTCTAAATCCATTCTGAGATCATGTTAGCTATCACAATTAAGGTAAGGCTGTAAATACAAGGTATAGTATTTGAAAGTCAGGTACATAACTTAGAATTTGTCATTAAAGTATGGCCAGCTGCATGGAAGCAGATTCTCAGCTTTTACCATCACCATGAGTGCTCACATTATTTGTGTCATCAGGCACTACTCAGAAGCATCTCTACTTCAGCATGTCTGCATGTCCCTATCATGTAAAAGGAGCTCTTGTTGCTCACATGAAAATAATTCTGGCCTATAACTTGGGGAGCTGAAGTTTCAGTATAGTAATTTATGAAACATTAAAATATATTACTTGTTTGTTGTTTTTATGTCTCATTCTGTCTGGTTAGCAGATGGCTTAGAAACAAAAAATGTTTCATTACTAGTAGTTCCCTTGGCCCTCAGATCACAAGATTTCTAAATATTATATATCAAAGTAAAATAAGTTATTTCTTGTTAAAAGAACAAGCTACTTGCTGGGTGTGGTGGCACACAACTTTAATGGCAGCAATCAAGAGGCAGAGGCAAGTAGGTCTCTGTGAGTGTGAGACCAGCCTGGTCTACAAAGGAGTTCCAGGAAAGCCAAGGCTCTTACACAGAGAAACCTTGTCTTTAACTGCCCCCTTCCTAAAAAAGAATAAACCCTCTCTGATCCAAAGATGAACCCTAAAAACTGGACTGTCACGTTTGACTGTCAGATCTTTACTTTGTGTGTACCAGTGCTCTCATTGATTTGCTTAGCTGACCTTTTCAGGACCACCACACTGAATCCCTGTGCACCTAGGCATGTACAACTTACTACTTTATAAAAATTATGATTCAGCATGTATCTAGATGTACAGTTAAATCAGCTACAGTTGTCTCTTATAACCCTAACATCCCATGCTCCTCTTTTCTTTTTTGTCTGCTTTGACAGTTTAGAGAGAGAATTTAATATACTTCCCAATCTCTGGAGAGACTCTCATATTTCATCATTAGGGATGTTTCCTACTTCTAGATGACACACTTTGTGTTTCAAAGATTTTTTTTGCTGTCATTCTAGAAGAATTTATCATGAATGGATTTACTCTTTTATTTCATGCTTTTCTCTATGCTCTGAAGTAATTTTTCTCTTTCCTTATGCTGCTATACAGAATTAACACTTGATTTTCAATTAGTAGCCTCATGTCAAAATCCTTCCATAGATACAACATGGTCATTATTTTATCCTTGAACTGTTAGTTTAATGCCTAGAAATTTATTCTTACAGATCGATTTTTATTTGTTCTCATGCATGAGAATCACTAATAATTTACACTATTTTCAGTGGACTTGAAAGATTTTTCTAACAAAGATTTCTAATGTTATAAAAATAAGTTAGGTATGTTCTTTTTCTGTCCTTAAAAATGTATTTAAAATAGTTAATTTTTCTCCTTCAATTTTCTAGAATTTATAAGGCTATGTTGGCTGGCCAGCAAGCTCCAGGCATCATCCTGTCTCTGTATCCTCAACATTAGGTTGCAAACATGTGCCACCATGTCATCGGTACTGAAGACTGAACTGAGATCCTGACAACTGTATGCAAACATTTACTGAGAGAGCTACATTCCCTATGTCTTTTTTAAACTTTGTTCAGTGAACATACTCTGTGCTTTAAAGCAGTTGAAGTCTTTGCTTCTCTTGATAAAGGCAGGAATGGATACTTGTTAGGAAAATTAAAGTCAGGTGTCCCCCAATCAAATAGGTCTATTCTAGTCCTTGACCAGAGAATGAAATATCCTTTTTTTTTCTGAGCTGGAGAACAGTAATGCCAGAAGAGAGGTGCAATTTTTTATTACCTCAAAAATAAGCATCTTGCCTAGAGACTATACCTGATTTGTGAACAAAACTCCAACCCAGACACTAATCCCTACTTGTGTAAAACAGTAGTATTGAATCTTTAGCTCTCAATTTTTGTGGTGAAAATAAATTATCTATTTCCCAATTTTACTTCATTGCCAATGATTTTATGCTCTCAACTCTTGAAAGTGAAATGTTAGCAACTTTAGAATCCAATGGGTATGGACATCAGGACTCTGAGACACATTAGGAGAAAGCTACTTCCTTTGTTTCTAAAAAATGGAAACTATCTCTGGCCTGGTGTGGAGTCAAGATATTCTGATCTCCTCCAAAGATTAGTACATTTTATATCAGTATCTCCATAAGTAAGTGTTAATCAGACTAGGTCTATCAATTATCTGGCCAGAAGTCTACCTCCTTAGAAAGCTAAGTCACCTGATAATAAGGAGATAGGAGGAATAATTATTCCTTGGATGAAATAATGTATTTATTCTTCCTTTGCAGAACTTCTGCCATATAGTAGCCTTTTCACTTCTCCTATCCTTTGCCTTTGCATATTGGTCAAAGCTAGTCATGGCTTTATTGATGATGTGGACTTTCTCTGGTTCACTCCAAAGGCCCCTCCCCTTCTGTCTTGCAGGGTTTTTTTTTTTTGGTGAATTTTCAAGCTTGAACTTAAACAGCATGACATTGATTCTTCTTCTCCATTTCCCTCAGTTCTTCGAGTACCAAGGTTTACAGTTTGTTTGCCCTATATTTTCCCCTCAGATTAAGTAATATTGTCTTAGTACTTTCTTATCAGCCTGTTTCTGAATTTGCTTATTGAAAAGGCCTAAAGAGAGAGCCATCAGCAATATTTACAATTTTTATGTAATTTTGATAAGTTTATAGTTTGAGATTGGATATAAGCTATTTTCTATAAATTAATCATACCAAATATCTTTGTTTCCTAAATATCCTTCCTTTGGCTATATAGAAAAGTTGAAGGCCAATCAAGGCTCTATGATACTCTGTCTCAATACAACCTTCCTCTCATAATAAACCCCTTTACTATTTCTATATATTTTACCTGTTACTTAGATACATTTGTTAAAGGGCGCTGATGTGATTGGATTTCACTTACTGAAAGTTAAAGTTTTATCTTTTTTTTGTATATTTTCAAGTCCTATTTCTGACAAATGAGGATTTGGGGGAAGTTGTTTTGAACTAAGCTGCTTCACTAGTCCTTGGCAGACTAAACCAAGGGGAGTCACTGTTGTTAAATTTCACACAGGGAAGACAGAATTCAGTTGTGGAGTGATTAAAACAAAACAAAACATCGTGAAATTGTAATAACTAATAATAAGAGGCTGGAAAATTCAAGAGGGTCCCATAAGGAGGCCCCACCTCTTGACTATGCAAGGAAGGAGACTTAGAAATGAGGAGCTTTTGTTCTTTCTTTCTGCGTTTGTAAGTGACAGCAGTGTATCTGCATCTCAAGTGTACAAAGACGAAATAAGCACAGCCAAGACACAAAATAGTAGAAGATTTGTTCCAACGGGAGGCAAGGAAATCCCCAGAATGATTTCCAGAGGAATGGTCTCCCTGAACAAAGGTAGGATGAGGAATTTTTAGGGAGGCCTGTACATATTCATATAGGGAGACACTTTGGGGAAGGATATTTCTGCTCTGTAAGGAATCCCAATAAATTCATTGGTTCACAAAATTGTATTTGGCTGAGTCATTTTATATTGTCGTCATGATCTCTCTGGATTGAATGCTTATTTGTTCACAGAAAGACTTAATACAACACATGGCTTGAAAAAGACTTCGGTGTACTGTATCTCTAATCTATAATAAGATACTCACATGCTACTTAAGTCATAGGCTTAGATATTTACCCCAAACTTACATGTAACATACTCTGCAATATATGTTCTATATCTACTTAAATTTGTTCCTTATAACAAGTTTTCTGCCCAGTTCAGATTTCGATCTCTACACAATGTGAATTCAAAACAGAAAATATAGAAATGAGTAAGTATGTTCCTCAGAGAGAGCTGGCCCTGAACCCAGCGGAAACACAGGACGTTGTGGTTTTCTGCTGCTCCTGTCTGTCCATGGGGTCCTGTTTTTCACTTTTTATTAGTGGAGCATCTTTCCAGAGATACAGCTTTATATGTTCTTCTCTTGAAACCCTTCTCTTTATAAGGCCCTAGTCTTTATCTTTCCTTCTTACCCAGATGTTAAAAAGGGGGTTAAAGGGGAAATAGATTTTGTGGGTGGACTGGGGGATGGTTGGGTTGGAATAAGGTGTGATCAGGTGGTGGGATGGAGGGAGAGATTATAGGGAGAGATTACTAGAATTAGAAGGCATTGAGGGGTGGTGTGGAAAACTAGTGCACTGGAAACTCCCTATAATCTATAAGGGTGATCCTAGCAAGGACTTCTATTAATGGGGGAGAAAGAGCCTGAACCAGCCATCTTCTGTAAACAGGCAAGGCTTCCAGTGATGGGACTCAGACACCAGTCATGAAACCTTAAACCTACAATCTGCTCTGCCTGTGAGACATGCTGAGGCAATGGTAGTACAGAAATTGTGGGAGTGCCCAACCAATGAGTAATCTAATTTGAGGCCCACACAGACATAAAAGGGAGCCCATGTTTGACACTGCCTGGATGACCAGGAACCTGAGGCTAATAACCCAGAGACAACAGAGAGGGAGAACAAGGAATAGGAAACCATGATAAATGAAGACCACATGAGAATAGGAAGAAGCAAAGTACTAGAGTGGCCCACAGAAATCCACAAAGATACCCCCACAATAGACTGCTGGCAATGGTCGAGAGACAGCCCGAACTGACTCCCTCTGGTGATGGGATGGCCAAACACCCTAATTGTCGTGCTAGAAACCCCATCCAATGACTGAGGGATCTGGAAGCAGAGATCCACGGCTAGGCCCCGGGCGGAGCTCCAGGAGTCCAATTAGCGAGAAAGAGGAGGGTCTATATGAGCAAGAATTGTTGAGACCAAGGTTGGATAAAGCACAGGGACAAATAGTCAAATGAATGGAAACACATGAACTATGAACCAATGGCTGAGGGGCCCCCAACTGGATCAGGCCCTCTGAATGGGTGAGACAGCTGATTGGCTTGAACTGTTTGGGAGTCATCCAGGCAGTGGGACAGGGTCCTGTGCTCATTGCATGAGTTGGCTGTTTGAAACCTGGGGCTTATGCAGGGTCGCTTGGCTCGGCCTGGGAGGAGGGGACTGGACCTGCCTGGACTGAGTCTACCAGGTTGATCTCAGTCCTTGGGGGAGACTTTGCCCTGGAGGAGGTGGGAATGGGGGGTTGACTGGGGGGAAGGGGAGGGGGGCGGGAGGGGGGAGAACAAGGGAATCCGTGGCTGATATGTAGAACTGAATGGTATTGTAAAATAAAAAATAAAAAAAAGAAAAAAAAATCAATGAAATGATTCCTAATTATGTCTACTATATTCATAGATTGGTGCCTAGCCCGATTGTCATCAGAGAGGGCAGCTGACAGGAGCACGTGCAGAGATCCACAGCTGAATATTAGGCAGAGAGAGAGCCCAAACTCGAAATCTTCATCAGGTCCCTTCCCTCAGAGCTCAGGGAATCCCACAGAAGTGAGGGAGGAAGAAGTGTCAGAGCCAGGAGGGTCTAGGACACCTGGAAAACAGGGCCCACAGAATCAACTAAGCAGAGCTCAGAGGCTCACAGAGATTGAAACAGCAAACACAGAACCTTCACGGATCTGAGCCAGATCACCTGCATATACATTATGGTTGTTAGCTTGGGATTTATTGGATTCCTATCAGTGGGAAGGGGGGTGTCTCTGACTCTTTTGCCTGCTCTTGAGACCCTTTTCCTTCTGCTGGGTTGCCTTGCCCTGACCCTATGTGAATGTGTCTGTATAGTCGTATTGCATCTTGTTATGCAGTGTTCAGTTGAGATCCTTGGAAGGCCTGTTGTTTTCTGTAGAAAACTGTAGGAGGAGAGGAGCTAGGGCAGAGCAAGGTGGTGGTGGCAGGGGGAGCCGGGAGGAATGGAGGAAGGGGAAACTATGTTGGGATGTATATATGAAAGAACAAATAAATACATTTTAAAAAGATTATTAAAAGATGTCAGTATTGATTGATACCAGTAAAATAAATCTAGCCTCCATGGCTTAACCTGTAGAAATATCAAGTTCCATGATTTTTTTTGTTTTCTCCCTCTCTTCCTGTCATAGCCTTACTTCTTTTTCTCTTTGGTTTCTTCTCTCTCTATTTTTTTTCCTTCCTTACTTTAGTAAACAACCTGCTTTTTTCATGTTTATCATTTTATTTTTATTATTTTTTAATTTTACAAATAATACTTTTATGAATATATGAAAAAATGTGACACTTTGATGTAAACATTCATTATGGGAAATTCAAGAAGCTCATTAGCTTTTTATTCACTTCTAGTCTTCTTGATAAAGTTAAAAATATCCCTTTTAACTGTTATGACATAAGCAATGCAGTGTTATGAGCTATAGCCATTTTGATCTCCAGGAAATAATATAGTCACTGAGCAAGAAATGGACAGCATTTGTTTCTATAACTGTGAAAGTTGTTTTTTTATTACCATAGAACTATGGTCTATCAGTTGTCACCAACTTTTTAACTTGTGACGTATTTTGTTATCTATGAAGTTCACACTCAGTAATCACAAAATCATGTTACGAAAAAATCCCCCTCAAATCTCATAATGTTTTAATTTATAATTTCATGTGAGGTTTTCTTTTTTAGCTATCCTGGAACCACAGGCTACAGTGAACACACCATTATAAATTAACAAGTAGCTTACCAGATGTATAAGTTTACTCCTAAAGTAATGATGTGGAGATGTGTTATTTCAGGGTCATGATTTAAAGGTGCAGAAACCATTGTGAGTAAGATTCATGATTCTATCAAGAATAAACCCAAATGAGTCAGTATCCTTAACTCTTCTACCATGTGAGAACACGGAAATGATCACACATGAATTAGTGACCAGGACTAATAACTCCCTAGACATTGAATTCTCCACCACCTTGAAGTTGACACTAATGCAGACTTCCTTAACTCAGGTGAACAATTGCTGGGAGATAGGGTCCAAAAAAACTGCTATTCAATCTTGGGGATCAATAGCTTCCAGGTTTTTCAGTTTCTTGAATTCAAAGTGCCGGGGATGGCTATAAGATGGCTGATGTGCTGCCAGCAGAGATTGGAGAAAAGGGGACCTGAGATTGTGGACCATCAACCCTCTGTCTGTTCCCCTCCGGATCTTCTGCTTAGCATGCCTCAAGAGGGCCAAGGCAGAAATGCCCACATGTCCCAAGTTCATGCTTTATGGCATGCACATGTCATGCCCTCCTCCATATAAATATTTCTTGTAATACTAGTCTTTTTCTTCTATCTGATGTTCATGTTCTGTATTCCTAGATCAATGGTGATTTCTGTGATGCAGGAAAGGAGTGAAGTAAATTTCACAGAAAATTATACAGAGATGATCACCCAGGCTGAGGTTAAGGCAGTTATGTAGTTCATGGAAAAGAACCTGCAGCCTGGGGAAGATTTTTAGGCTTGAATAAACTGTACCGAATGTGTGGTCAACTGTAGCACATGGTATGATGTGTATCAACACACTGGACTTAAATTGGCCATGATGAATAATTCAGTTTCTGAGGGTATTCCAAGGACATTGTGTAAAACTTGAGACCCTAAGGGGTACTGACTGAAGACTGTGGATGGAGTAACATATAGATGGGATGACAAAGTAATAGTGTGGGAACCTAGAATGGGAGGAAAATAGTGGCCTCTACCAAGAAAGGGAGATGGAAACTTTAATTCAGATATTTTTTATTCCTCCTGAAGGAGTGTGGAGATAATGTGACAACTGATGAAGTGATTGCTACAAGCTTTATTGGGTTCCTAGATTGTAAAGAGCTGCCAAGAGGTGAGCTTCCTTCCATAGAAGCTCTAAAAATTAGATTAGGTCTTCCTTGGAATTGTTGGATATAGAAGGGCAGACTTGCAGGGAGAGATTTCTTGTCTGAGGTCATTGTAGCCCACCAGTCATGAGACTTAGTGTTTTCAGAGGGCTGAGGAGAAACTTAGGTGGCTACAGGGTTCTTGAGGTCACAGCAGGCTATGTGAGAAGGAAATGACTGTCTGGTACATTGACCACTGTTCTTATTTTTACCTTTTTTTGCGAAATTGCATGTTGCTAGCATTTGGGTCAAGTGCTCAAAAGATTGTATAATCATTAATAATAAAAATAGATTATGCTTGCTTTGGTGTTAAGTCTAGGATAGTTCCTGTGTTTAGTAAAAGATGATGAAAAATATATTGGTGGTTTCTAAGAATAACCTTTGGAATCATGAGAATATTTTGTATTGGGTGATTTCCCCTTTTCTTTCTGTTCCCCCTTTACTTATGATAATAAAAGACTGAGGTTACCAGGGCAAAAAGAGAAGCTAAGAGAAGTTAGAGAAGCCAAGAGAAGCTAAGCGAATTAGAGAAGCTAAGAGAAGCCAAAAAAAGCAGAAGCTAAGAGAAGCTAGGGAAGTAAAAGAAACTTAGCAACTGCAGAAGCCCGAAGAGACCTGTCAGCTTGCATGAACATTGTCTCTGAGTCGTTATTGCACCTTCCAGGTATCCCATTCTTCAGACCCCTGAAACTGCTGAGGCTGGTCCCCATCATCAAAGAATAAATATCATGAACAAACTGGATTGTGAGTTTGGAAAAGGAATTTATTACAGCTTCACAAATGAGAGCAGAGGAGAAATGAACCTGGAAGACCTCTTGTATAGCAGGGTGTTTCTCAAAAACAAGCTAGCTTGGGACATTGTATATGTTTATGGGAAAATCTGTGTAGAGGTATAGGGAATCAGCATCATCAGTCCTGTTGGACCACCCTGAGACGTGTTCATCTCTTTGGCCAGAAAACAGATATGTCCTTGTTTTCATTCTAGTAAGAGATCAGAAATGTCAGAAAGTTTGAGAGGTCCTGCCACATGTTCTATGTTTTTACAGGATTCTCAAGATCTGAAAAATCATCAGATGAGTGATGGAAACAAATGATTTTCAAGGCTGATGATGTGGAGATGCCATCGTACTGAAACAAAGGGCAGTTAAAGGTTGCCTCAGAGGCTTTGCATAGTCTTGTGACTTCTGCTGCAACTCTGCTGTGTGGTTGCATCAGCCTCCAGCCACTGTGCTTCCCTGCCATATATTTTAACCCATCTCACTACTACTGAGCTACATCCTTAACTCTAAAATTCTATATACTTCCAGAAAACTTCCCAACTTGAATATGATGCTAACTTTGCTTGTCTAGAAATGGGAAATGAGCTCAATAACAATTGGCAGCAAGGAAATGTTATGCATATAATAAGATATGTCTTAGGAGGAAACTTTAGATTGAGGCAGCTGGGGAGATGAGTTAGGCAATAAAGAGCTTGGGATCACAGTTCTGTCCTCAGCACCACATAAGGTCCATTACAGAGACATGCATTCTTAACAATAGGAAATCAATGTCAGTGGGACCCCTGGGGCTTGCTGACACCCTGCCTAGATGAATCAGTGAACTCCAGATTCAGTGAGAGACCATGTCTCAAAAAGTAAGATTGAGAAGATCCACAACATCAACCTCTGGCCACACCTTCCCTCATATGTGTATACACACAAGCATATATAACAAAAAACATTTATGATGAAATAAAAGATGTCATTTCTACTTAAACTCTTAGGAAAATTAACTTTGTGAAAAATCTTGTTTTGCATGTGGATGTTTCCACACCAAGTAGCAATATACTGACTTGGCACAGCATGTACCACTGAGAATTTTTATCACATTGGTAGATCTGATAGCAGATATGAAATTAGAAAGAAACCCAAGGTCTGTAATGCAGGGTGCAGTGCCTACATATGCATCTCTGTTCTCAGGAAGACCACTGTTGGTAGAGGAGAGTGCTCAGTAAGTGTCACTAAATCAGTAAATAGCAAATTCTCACAGATATCAACAAAAGGGAGCTCTAGGAAGCTGCGGAAAATCAAAACCGGCTTGGAGACTCAGCTGTCCAGTACGGGTCCCCAGGTGATACAATGGTCAAGGAAGAAAGATGCATAATCTAGGCAGAGATTCCAGCACATGTGAAGGCTTGGAGATTAAGCAGTTCTTTGTTATTTTCCTTTAATTTTAAGGTAAACAAGAAGAGTACTCAGTGTGTCTATTACTGATTGAAAAACAGGCAGAAGCCAGAACATGCAGAATCTTAAGTGTCATGTAAGGGAACTTAAGCTTTTTGTTGTTATTTGTCACTGGAAAAACACTAAGTGATTTCTTTAACTGATTTATATTGTTTAAGTTTGTGTTTGTGTGTGTGTGTGTGTGTGTGTGTGTGTGTGTGTGTGTGTGTGTATGTGTGTGTGTCTATGAACGCATGTGTGTATGTACTGACAAAGATCAAAAGAGGACACTGGATTCTCTGGAATTGCAGTTACAGGTGGCTGTGAGCCACCCAACGTAGGTGCTGGGGACTGAACTGTTTTTGCAAGAGCAAGACATTCTTGTAACCACTGAGCCATCTCTCCAGCAACCCTAAATTATTTTTAGGGAATAAGCCAATTTGATCATGGTATAGTTATTATACTTAAATTTATGTCTGGGTGGAGTGATAGCATTTTCTCTCCCTTAAGATTTAATTCAGTTTTTGGGGTTGTGGCCTGTACAATGGAACATCTCTCAGGAAGGTGGGTTTATTTTAAACCATGCCAAAAAAATGGGCAGAATAATTATCCTTTTAACAAGATACTGTATAGTTTCTCCTCATAATTCCCACCCCTTAATACAGTCCTTGTGATTTACTATGAGGACCATGAGGATTTCATGGGTCTATCTAACCCTCCTGAGTTATAACTCTCTTATTCTTTTCTCTGTCTCTTTTGGATACTGACTAGAGCCTAAATATCATTATCTGGTACTTTTAGTTTCTTTACTCGTCTAAATTTCTCCATGTGACCTCTATGCTGGCTTAAATCAAACAACATGGCTTTTTTCTCCTTCTCTTCTGCATCTTATTCCTCTGCATAACTGTCAAGATTTAGAGCTTGCTTGCCCTGGGATTTTTCCTTTTAAACCCTATTATCATTGTCTTCAAGTTTCTTTTTGAGTTCATTCTTAATTTTTTTTTTATTAGTGAGACTAAGAATTGCAGGAAAGGGCCACAATTTCTCCAATACCATCTAGTCAGCACAAAGAAAATCCTCAAATCTCTCTTAACAGTCTTATTAGGATTTTAAACGTTGAAAAGAAAGAATTTGAGATGAGTAGCAGAGATGTGGTGTCAGATGTGTGGTAGTCTCCACAATGCAGGTGAGAGAGAATGCCAACTGAATAGTGGATGTAAGTATAAAAATTAAGCAATTACTATGCAGAACACTCAAATAATTTGTTTTTTTTTCCAATTGGATATAATTTTCAAATGGTTATTCGCTAAATTTTTTTAACCAGAGTTAGAAAGAGCTTTATTATAAAGCAACCAGACCTGGAGAGACAGAAAGATGGTGGGAGCAGAAGAGAGGAAACAGAGGAGCGCAGAGGGAGCCTCCCTAAATTTTCTATCTTATAAAATATTCTTTAAAACCATAAGATAAGATGTGGTAGGAATAAGCTTGGGATAAATAATTGCTTATTAGAAATCCAGACAAGACTCCTGGAGTTCTGCCTGGTACTTGACTGTGGATCTCTGCATCTGCTTCTGTCAGTTACTAGATGAAGGCTCTATGATGGCAGTTAGCGTATTCACCAATTTGGTTACTTAGGTAAGTCAGTTCAGCATCTTCTCCACTATTGCTAGTAGTCTAAGGTGAGGTCATCCTTGTGGATTCCTGGGAACTTCCCTAGCACCAGGTTTCTCCTTATCTCCTTGATGTCTCCCTCCATCACAGTATCTCTTTCATTGTTCTCCCACTCTGTCCCAGTTCCAGCTTGATGATCTCATTTCCTTATGTTCTCATCCCCCATCCTCTACCCTCCATTGTCCACACCTCATCCCCAGCTTATTTAGGACATCTCTTCTATTTTCCCTTCCCAGGGGAACCCTCTTATAGTTCTTGTTAGCAAGCTTCTCTGGAGCTGTGGGTTATAATCTGGTTATTCTTTGCTCTTCATCTGGTATCCACTTATGAGTGAATACATATCCATGTTTGTCCTTCTGAGTCTAGGTTTCCTCACTCAGGATGGTATTTTCTAGTTCCATCCATTTGCCTGCAAATTTCATGATATCATTGTTTTCTACAGCTAAGTAGTACTCCATTGTGTATACATACCACATTTTCTTTGTCCATTCTTTGTTGAGGGGCATCTAGGTTGTTTCCAGGTTCTGGCTACTATGAATAATACTTCTATGAACACAGTTGAGCATGTGTCCTTGTGGTATGATTGAGCATTCCTTGGGTATATGCCCAAGAATGTTATAGCTGGGTCTTGAGGAAGATTGATTCCCAATTTTCTGAGAAACTACCACACTGATTTCCAAATTGGCTGTGGAGTCTATTCTAAGAGAGAGAAGAGAGATTCTATGAGCAGGGGCCATCAGGATCATGTTGGAGAAAGCTACAGAGACAACCAAACTAAACTAGTGGTAACTCCTGAACTTTAGACCAACAGCTGTGGAGCCTCCATAGGACTGGAGTAGGCATCCTACATAAGACAGACAGTTGTGTAGCTTGATCTGCTTTAGGGGCTGCCTGACAGTAGGATCAGGATCCATCCCTGAGCCCACTACCTATGGTGGGACACCTTACACAGCCTTGATGCAGGGGGAGGGGCTTGGACCTGCCTCAACTGAATGTTCCAGGCTCTGATGACTCTGCATGGAAGGCCTTACCTTGTCAGAGGAGGGAGTGGGAAGTGGACTGGGGGGAAAGGCTGGGAGGTGGGAGAAGGGAAGAGAGGGGCATATGTGATTGATATGTAAATGAGTAAAACATTTCTTAATAAACAAAAAAGATCGTAAGAGGCCATGGAGTAGAAGACATGAAGGAAGCAAGGGTTTCTGGGTACAATGGGACTGACACACACTTGAGCTCACAGAGACCGTGGCAGCATGCACAGGATATGCACAGGTCTAAGCTGGTTGCGGTCCCAGCACTCAGATGGGAAGTGGACACAAGCCTGCATCCAGAACCCAGAAGCTACCTCCAGTTATAACAACTTGCAAAGGCAAATAAGTGCTCCTCAATGGAATTGCATGGCATACAAACATTCTTAAGGGCAGGCCCCACGCCCAGCAGCAGAGAGCTGACACAAAACGAACTCAGTGGCGTTTTTGGAGACTTTTGTCTCATAATGCTTTGTCTGGGCATTTTTTTAACCCTACAGATGATTTGCTCAGATATTATGGTTTCTGACTTTGTGTTTTCATGGGATTTCTGTGTGTATGTGAATATGTCTATGTCTGTATGTATCTCTTGTGTGAACATATATGTCTCAGTGTCTGTGTATATTTCTTGCATTGTTGCCTTATTATTTTTTTCCTGTTTGTTTCTTTTGTCCTGTTCTGGATAGTTTTTATTTTATTTTATTGTTACTATTATTTTAGTGCCTGTCTGCTTTCTAATGAGAAAGAAAGTAAAGGTGTGGATTTGGGTGAGTGGGGAGGTGGCCAGGATCTGGAGAAAATGGGAAAGGGGAAACTGTGATAATAATATACTATATGAAAAAAATCAATAAAAAAAGAGAAAGAAACACATTTGCACACTGTATACACCATGATTTGCAAATATAGTCCCATGGCTTTATCATGTTCACAGTTATGTAATCTTTGTTAGTGTATAATTCCAGAACATTTTCTTCCACTCCTTCCAAGTGACCCTAAGCGATAAGCAGCCCCTCACCTCTTGGTGACCATCAGTACTTTCTAGTTATATGGATTTTCATTTTATATAAATGAAATTATGTAACAAAAAAAGCAAAAGAAAAAGAAATCCAGACAAAAGCACTGAAGGTAGGTTGGAGAGAAAACCTAAAAGGGAGAAAAAAAAAAAGAGACAATCAAACTGCTGAGCCAGGGACTGTCTATGACTGTCAGCATTGTACTGTCCCCCAGCAAATACCACTGGACATGTTGGTTTAACTGGATTCTTAGTTCAGATAAGAATAACATAATCCTAAGGATCACAAACCTCAAAGGTGGTGAAGTGAAGTCATGAAGGTGGAAAGATACTAATTTTAAGTGAATTATCACTACAATATAACAATCTAAAACATCTGTGGGACTGGGAGATGGCTCCATATAAACATTGCTCATCATGCCAGCACAAGAACCTGAGTGTAGATCCACAGCACCCAAACAAAAAGCTGGGCATGGTGGTCAGAATATCCACAGTCTTAGCATTGTTGAGGCAGGAACAGGAGATCCTAAGGTTTTGAGGATGAGATATATGTCAATTCACGTTTGGCCTCTATGGATGCATGGTGGTACCGACCTGTGTATTTCCTTGCACACACCCCACCAATTCCACATTCACATGTACACACACACACACACACACACACACACACACACACATATGTATTTTTTTTCTGTGCTTCTGCATATACATGGTAAGCCATTCTGCTTGCAGACCAGTAATCTATGCTTACTCACCTTGCCTTCAATACTAATTCTGGAAAAGAACACATAATTAAGGGCCCAGTTATCCTTTACAGCCTGGCTCACTCAATCATGCCTTGGCCATAGGTGAGAAGGAAGTAGATGCAAATAAAGAATCCATCACTGAAACTCTGTCTCTAAAAGGGACTTGGGGCGACACCAATTACTGTTATCAGGAATGGTACTGTGGACATCAGGAAGATGCAAAGAAAGCCATCAGATAATTGCTCTGTGATTTTAAGGTCAGAAAATAAAGTCTGCTTGCATGACATCTGTGCTTTGCCTTGACAAACAGGGATATTAGTGCAGAGCTAATTCCCCTCATCAGTAGATTTGGAAGCTATGGAGATAAGTGAAGGTAATTCTTCTGCAAAATGCAGGAGCCTAGAAGTTGGGGAAAAGACCAAGACACTGCAAAGCCATTTAAACATCACTCATACATTTTCTAAAGTAGAGGAATTCTGATTTTCTGGATAGAAAACTGTTCTCAAAACACTAGGTTGCTGTGGTATGTCATTCTGTATGCTGTAAATATGTATTGCTCTAATTGGTTGATAAATAAAACACTGATTGGCCAGTAGCCAGGCAGGAAGTATAGGCAGGGCAAGCAGTGGAGGAGAATTCTGGGAAGAGGAAGGGCAGAATCAGGAGCTGCCAGCTAGAAACAGAGAAAGCAAGATGACAAGGCAGAACTGAGAAAAGGTACCAATCCACATGGCTAAACATAAATAAGAATTATTGGTTAATTTAAGTGTAAGAGCTAATCAGTAATAAGCCTGCACTAATGGCCAAGCAGTTATAATTAATTTTAAGCCTCTATGTGATTATTTTATAAAAGGCTGCAGGACTGTGGGTGAGAGATTTGTCCCGACTGTGTGCCAGGCAGGACACAGAAATCTTCCAAATACACTAGGTAGGAGAGGAAAGGAGTAGAGATAAATTTTCAGTGAGAGGGCTAGTTGGAAGAAAGTGTTTATGAGAGAAAATCGTGTGCAAATGTACATGCTTACCAGAAAATCTCATTCTTAACATTTGAGTGGTAATTATATTATAAAATATGAGTTCATGAATTTTGAATGTGTACCCTGGGTTGCATTAACTTTTCCTGGTGAGACACAGGCAAATATCTGTTCACCTCAGCTCAGGCACCCACAGAAGGTCGGGTTAATGATCCACCAAAGTCCAGCTTGCCGAACCTGTGGCCGGGGAGGAGAAGCTGGAAACTGCATTATCAAGATTAACACATAGAGAAATCAGTTGATAAAGACTGGAATCCTTTTGCTTCTCAAGAGTTTCATACACTGAACAGAGCATGCACAGTCATTTTGAGAGGAAGACTAAAGACCTTTTCCACCAGGCTTCATCTAATTGACAGAGTACATCCAGGAAGAGCCAGTGGTAAACAAATGTTAAAGAAGCAAGTGCTACTTAAATGCCCTCAACCCAGTGCTTTCCAGCCAGCTTCTAGCCTCTGATTTTCTTCCCCTTTCTTAATAAGATTTATATATTGTTATTTCTAACCCTGGGTCTATGCTGTAATTATACACATAATTCTGGCACACAAGAGCCTAGAATTTGATGTCCTCTCACCTGAGATCCAGGGTCATACACTAAGCATTTTTTCCCTTTCCCTTTTTTTTTCTGATTTGAATATCTGTCAAAAGCCTGAGCAAGCTTTCTTTCTCCTCTGGACTTTCTCACTTTTTCTCTGGCTTCATCTCTGTCTTAAGTTGCATCACTTTATCTCTATTTTCCTTCCTCTACCAGCTGCTAGGATTGACAATTTGTTTGCCCTGTTATTTTCTCTCAAATACTGATAGAATTGTTCTTGAGCTCCATTTAGAATCCAGTTTGAAACACTTATATAAAGGAGACTAAAAGCCCAAAGGTGAACACAAAATTACTTTGGTAATAAACCGATGAGTTCATCAGATTTGCTTACACAACATGGGTGAGACGTTACTTACAGAACCATGTGAGACTCCCAAACAGCTACATCACCACAGTGTACCACCATGGACAATGACCTCAAGGAAGTTGTGTCATGGAATCTCTTTCAGGCTACCTCCCATTTCCTACATATTCTATCATCTCCCCAAATTACTTGCAGCTGGAGTGGTGGCAAGAAGGTTTAATGACTAGAAAATCACTCAACATTGTTGGACAAGACATTTATACTAATTAAGAAGAATTTTCTAGGTCTGTGAGTTGGCTCAGTATGTAAAGGTACCTGCCACTAAACCTGACAAACTGGATTTGATCCCCAGGACCTGTATGGCAGAAGTAGAGAAAAGACTTTTGCAAATTATCCTATGCCTCAACACATGTTCCATGATCTCTGCACACCCACACACATGTATACAGACAATAAATAAGTAAATGTAGTGTAAAGATAGATTTTTAAATAATAAATTAAAATATCTAAAGTTGTCAATTAAGCAGGGTAGGACCAGTAGGGATTGTTCTAGGCCAAGATGTTGCATGCCAACTTTTTTTTTCTATGAATCTATCTTCTAAATGTAGAATGTTGAATAACCAAGTCTGAAAAGCAATGATTCAAGAATGTAGCAGTACAGGGACTTTGGAGATGGTGCCTTCAGTAAAGTACCTGTCATGTACTTTACAAGCAAAAGAGCTTTAGTTCAAATCCACAGCACCCATATAAACATCTGGGTTTAGCAGCACATATCTGTAACTCCAGGGTTAGGGAGCAGAGAGAGTAGGGTCCCTGGTGTTTGGTGGCTAGCTGGACTACTCAGCTGGTGAGTTCTAGTTTCTGTGAGAAATCTTCTCTCAAAAATAAGATGGAAGGGGTTGTTGAGACAGCTTAGCATTTAAAGGTACTCACCACCCAGCCTGACAACCTGAATTTGATCTCTGCGTCCCAACATTATAGACTGAGAAAACTGATTCCAGCAAGTTGTCCTCTAATCTCACACACAAACCCTGATACATGCATGCTCACACTCAAATCCATATACAAATAAATAGTAAATGTAATGATTTTAAAAATAAAAAGGTGGAGGAGAACAACAAAGGAAAACACATGATGTCTGTGTACAAATGCGCATGCATACACATGGACATATAAACCCACGTGTAACAGAGACATGTAATGAAAAATAAAACTGTCTTAGTTGGAGTTACTTTTGCTGTAAGCACCTTAGGAAGGAAAGGGTTTATTTCACTCACACTTCCATATGTTCATCATCAAAAGCAATTAAGCAGTTAAGAAAGTAATTCAAACTGGGTTGAAATCTGGAGACAAGAACTGATGCAGAGAACATGGAGGATGTATTCTTACCAGCATACTCTCTTTTTGCTTGCTCATCTGCTTCTTATAGCATTCTAGGAACACAAGTCCAGGGGTGTGTGGCACCAACCAAAATGGGTTGGGCCTTCCCTTATCACTCAGTAATTAAGAAAATGCCTTACAGAGTTGCCCACAGGCAAATCTTACACAGGCATTTTCTCAATTGAAAATTCCTCTTCCTAAATGACTCTATCTTGTGTTGAGTTGACATAAAACTTGCCATGATAGTATTAAAAAATTGTTTAAAGAGTATAGCAGTATACAGAAAATTTGATTTTCTTTCTCTGTTGTATTTCTGTAAGCTCAGACACATTCAGCTGCACACAGCAATGTGGAGGAATTGTCTCATGACAATCTTCCTACGAGTGGAAGATCCATGGTCTAATTCTATAGCCTGAGCTTCTTACAGGAGTCCAACATGTTTCTACAGAAGAATGTTATATCACCTGAGAAGATGGCTCAGTGGATGAAAACACTTGCCACACAAGAGTGAGGCCATGATTTTAAGTCCCCAAACTCTCATACAAAGCCAGACACATATTGTAAGCACCTGGGATTCCAGAATTCCTACAGAGAGAGATGAGGGGTGATAGGAGGGAAATCTAGAAAGCCTGTGTGACAGGTCTGCATGGTATATTCATAGATGAACAGCAACAAGGTGGAAGATGAGGTTGTAAACTGAGTTCAGCCTGTGTGATGGGGCATGTATGCACTCTCCCAAACTCATACACGAAAGTTTACTGTAGTCTAAATACTCTATGGAATACTGCTTGATGGAAGTTCTTTTTTCCAGAAATGGACAGACTCTCTGATTCTCTATTTAGATCTAGATTCAAAACAAATATGTGACTACAGAAACTATTTCTCTCATTGCTGCTCTTACTACATCCAGTAGGGTAAGAATTCTTTCAGATACATCTTAGAAGAGAATAGCCTTAATGCTTCACTAGATTCTTAATTAAGGTATTTATTTCTTTTCAAATCCAAATAGTTGTCCATTTCATTGAAACTATTGTTAAATTGTCTTCTTCAAAGAATTCAAGTTTTCTAGGTTCTGCTGTATGCATATGTTCTTATATACATAATATCTAATTTTCAATCAACATAAAAAAATCTCAGGTGTACCATTTTATGGTAAATTCTAATGCATTGTCATAGATTTTTTAGATTTTCTTTCCTATCAAGATTACTTTCTAACCTCTAGGAAATGCTGATCCTTAATTACTTGAAGATCATGACACAGGTTTATATGATATTGCCACAAAGCCACCAAAGCACATGTGGGACTTTGATGTGGATCAACTAAATAGACCTTTCCTCTTTCACTTTCTAGAGACTCTATATGCCCAGCTTTAATCCACAATAATGATCTGCATGAAGTCTTTTTTGATCTAAAGTCTTCAGGTAAACACTCTCTTGCCTACATTTCCATAGCCCCTTCTTGGCTCTGGCTTGTAGAATTTGGCAGGCTGTGCCATACTCTCATGAGCTGTTTGGCAGGGAATAGGTGGATCCAAGAGCCCTAGTCTCCTTCCTGTCCCATTGCAAAAGTCCTACATTCTGATGAGCACAGGCTTTTCGGTAATGCCTATTAGAAATGGGTCATGCCTCTGAGATAACACAGATTTTCACCTTCCTGAGGAATATAGCTTGTCTCCATTTCTGTTTCCAAATAGCAATGTGAAAAACCTTTACTCTATAAAGTGAAGATGGAATTCAGGATTGTGATGAATAAACACTTCAGTTGTTCCATGTTGCAGATTAGTAAGTTACCATTGGTCTCCAAGGAAACTCATTTTTTTATCCAATTGGTTCATAATAACCCTCCAGCACAGACTTTGAGTTAATAGCAGGAAAAGATACCTGAAATCAGGGACCTTCTAGAAAGGGCCTTGGATACAGCTGTGCAGAGAGGCATATCCGGGTTCAAGGAGAGACCATCTTGGTGAGGTAAGATGAACTTCTGTCAGTCAGCTGTCTGAGCTTTGCTTCTCATACCTTTGATCACATCTGG
This sequence comes from Peromyscus attwateri, assembly GCA_902168425.1. NCBI lineage: Eukaryota > Metazoa > Chordata > Mammalia > Rodentia > Cricetidae > Peromyscus > Peromyscus attwateri. The sequence continues at coordinate 2,125 of CABHPP010170942.1, read as the reverse complement.
AAATTGTTACTTATTGAAGACTAAACTAAACTAACTAAACTGGGCAAAAGATGAAAAGGGAGATGAATTCAAGAGCCTAAGTGTTTTCCCCAGGACTACAGATCTAGTCAACTCCCCAGGGCTTGGGATTGAGCTGTATGGCTAAAGGTTGGCTTATATAGCCCTCCCTTCCCCGATGACTGCAAGGCAGGAGAGGAAGAGACAAGTGCTTGAGAGAATGGTGACAAGCTAACTTCATCTCAGGAGATTTTTTTTAAACAAATGACATAAAATATTTTTCTAAGTTCTCTAAATGCAATTTTTACTGAGTTATTTTGCTAGACACACATTTTTGCTTGAGTATACATTATACTACTAAAGGGGAAAGGGGATATTGGATTGTGAATGCCAGGGCTAGTTTTAACGTAAATTCTCCATATGTTTGGTTAAATGTATTGACTTGTACATAACAGTGTGCTTTTGACTTGATATCTATTGATTTATGCCTAGTAGGGGTTTATTGATTGTTTTCAGTAAATACTCTGTAGACTCTCATTTAGCTAAATAGAAAACTTAGCTTTCAGCAATATTTTGATGTTTTTGGTTTCGGTTTTTTTTTTCTTCCTTTTTATGTGGAAAACATTTCTGGTCAAAACAAAAATTCTAAAAACTGATCTAAAAAGATTAATTTTCAATGCATATAATCTGAAACCTAGGATGAAACGTTCATTTTTTATTTTTTCCATTATTATTATTATTATTATTATTATTATTATTATTATTATTTTGGTTTTTTGAGACAGGGTTTCTCTATGTAGCTTTGCGCCTTTCCTGGAACTCACTTGGTAGCCCAGGCTGGCCTCGAACTCACAGAGATCTGCCTACCTCTGCCTCCCGAGTGCTGGGATTAAAGGCGTGCGCCACCACCGCCCGGCCCTTTTTTATTATTAAGACATAGTTTATTCATTTTGCATACCAACCACAGATCCCCCTCCTCCTTCTCCCCACTCCCCAGCCTTCCCCCAACCCACCTCCCATTCCCACCTCCTCTAAGTCAAGGTCTCCCATGGGGAGTCAGCAGAGCCTTGTACATTCAATTGAGGCAGGTCGAAGCCCCTCCTCCCCGCACCAAGGCTGTACAAGGTGTCACTTGTTACTCACTTAGGCACTGGGCTCCAAAGAGCCCGCTCATGCACCAGGTGCCCCTGTCAATCCCAATGATCCCATTCCCACTCCCTGGAAGCCCCCTAGCCACTTCAAGCTAAGCGACTGTCTCGCCTATCCAGTCCAGAGGGCCCATTCCAGTCCCCTGGGGGCTCACAGCTATTGGTCCACAGTTCATGAGTTTCCACTAGCTTGGCTGGCCATCTCTGTACATTTTCCCATCATGATCTTGATGTCCTTTGCTCATAGAATCCATCCTCTCTATCATCAATTGGTTTCCTGGAACTCAGCCTGGCACCTGGCTATGGATCTCTGCATCAGTTTCCATCAGTTACTGGATGAAGGCTCTATGACGACAGTTAGGGTATTCACTAATCTGATTACCAGAGTAGGCCAGTTCAGGCACCCTCTTGACTATTGCTAGTAGTCTAAGGTGGGGTCATCCTTGTGGATTCCCAGGACTTCCCTAGCACCCTTTTTCTTCCTGTTCCCATGATGTCTTCATTTATCATGGTATCTCTTTCCTTGCTCTCCCATTCTGCCCTGATTGCAGCTCAAACCTCTCGTTCTTTTATGTTCTCATCCCCCATCCTTTGCCCTCCATTACTCCCACTCACTCCTAGTTTGCTCATGTAGATCTTATCTATTTCTCCTTCTCTGAGTGATCTATACATCCTTCTTAGGGTCCTCCTTGTTAGCTAGCTTCTCTGGAGTTGTAGTTTATAGTCTGGCTAGCCTTTGCTTCCACTATGAGTGAGTATTTACCATGTTTGTCCTTCTGAGTCTGGGTTACCTCACTCAGGATGATATTTTCTAGGTCCATCTATTTGCCTGCAGCCCTTATGATGTCATTGTTTTTTACTGCTAAGTAGTACTCCATTGTGTATATGTGCCACATTTTCTTTATCCATTCTTTGGTTGAGGGGCATCTAGGTTTTTTCCAGGTTCTGGTGATTATGAGTAATGCTGCTATGAACATAGT
>CABHPP010170941.1:0-23034 GCA_902168425.1 Peromyscus attwateri | reverse complement strand
ACACACACACACACACACACACACACACACACACACACACACACACATCTGGAGTTATCCCAGAGTAGTAACATATATGGGACTTTGCAATTTGTAGTTTTTCTGTTTTACTCCACTTATTAAAATTGCATGCATGGCTGAGTTGTTTGTTTCCTAGCTGAGTGGTACGGTTTTATCTGCAGCTAAGCAGTGGGATACACCATCAAATGTTTAATGATTGATTTGTTGATGATCTGTTATTCCCTTGTTGTTATCCTGCACAGTTTCATTTTTACCCCTATGTCACATTTGTGATTTTATATACAGATAGGGACTCTGTGGATGGAAAATTGGAGAAAATGGAATTCTGTCCTCTGGGAGTTTTAGTTTGTTAAATATGATTATATCTAGTTGTATTTTTTTTATGAATGATGTAGCTTCACTCTTTATGGATCTAAAACATTCCACTGTGTACTTAGGCCACACTTTCTTTATCCATTCCTTTGGAGTAGAACACTTAAATTTGTTGCATGATTTGCTGTTGTGAATATACCTGCAATAATCACTATTGTGTAAGTGTCTCTGTGACATCCTGACTAGAATCTTTGGACTCAGGAATGGTATGTCTTATTAAGTTTTTCAAAGGATCTACCTGTAGATTTTCATAGTGTTTGTAGTGATTTGCAATCTCACCAGCACCTTGTAAAGTTTTTCTTTTGTCCATATTCTCACCAGCATTTGATATTGTATATTTTTCTAATGGCTTTCATTCTGACTTGGAGAGACAAAATTTTAATTAAGTTTTGATTTTATTACACTGATGATGAGTGAGTCTGATCATATGTCATATAATTGTTGGCCATTTGTATTTCATTTTTTGAGAACTGTTCAAGATTTTAAATATGTTGATCACTAGTCAAACAGCATTTACACACACACACACACACACACACACACACACACACACACACACATACACATACACACAAATACTCAGGAGTTTCTCTGTATGTGTGTTTATGACTTTGTCAGTCTCTACATTAGCATGTATTCCTATGATTTCATAAACTTGTCCTCTGCACTATTTCTAAATCCATTCTGAGATCATGTTAGCTATCACAATTAAGGTAAGGCTGTAAATACAAGGTATAGTATTTGAAAGTCAGGTACATAACTTAGAATTTGTCATTAAAGTATGGCCAGCTGCATGGAAGCAGATTCTCAGCTTTTACCATCACCATGAGTGCTCACATTATTTGTGTCATCAGGCACTACTCAGAAGCATCTCTACTTCAGCATGTCTGCATGTCCCTATCATGTAAAAGGAGCTCTTGTTGCTCACATGAAAATAATTCTGGCCTATAACTTGGGGAGCTGAAGTTTCAGTATAGTAATTTATGAAACATTAAAATATATTACTTGTTTGTTGTTTTTATGTCTCATTCTGTCTGGTTAGCAGATGGCTTAGAAACAAAAAATGTTTCATTACTAGTAGTTCCCTTGGCCCTCAGATCACAAGATTTCTAAATATTATATATCAAAGTAAAATAAGTTATTTCTTGTTAAAAGAACAAGCTACTTGCTGGGTGTGGTGGCACACAACTTTAATGGCAGCAATCAAGAGGCAGAGGCAAGTAGGTCTCTGTGAGTGTGAGTCCAGCCTGGTCTACAAAGGAGTTCCAGGAAAGCCAAGGCTCTTACACAGAGAAACCTTGTCTTTAACTGCCCCCTTCCTAAAAAAGAATAAACCCTCTCTGATCCAAAGATGAACCCTAAAAACTGGACTGTCACGTTTGACTGTCAGATCTTTACTTTGTGTGTACCAGTGCTCTCATTGATTTGCTTAGCTGACCTTTTCAGGACCACCACACTGAATCCCTGTGCACCTAGGCATGTACAACTTACTACTTTATAAAAATTATGATTCAGCATGTATCTAGATGTACAGTTAAATCAGCTACAGTTGTCTCTTATAACCCTAACATCCCATGCTCCTCTTTTCTTTTTTGTCTGCTTTGACAGTTTAGAGAGAGAATTTAATATACTTCCCAATCTCTGGAGAGACTCTCATATTTCATCATTAGGGATGTTTCCTACTTCTAGATGACACACTTTGTGTTTCAAAGAAGATTTTTTTTGCTGTCATTCTAGAAGAATTTATCATGAATGGATTTACTCTTTTATTTCATGCTTTTCTCTATGCTCTGAAGTAATTTTTCTCTTTCCTTATGCTGCTATACAGAATTAACACTTGATTTTCAATTAGTAGCCTCATGTCAAAATCCTTCCATAGATACAACATGGTCATTATTTTATCCTTGAACTGTTAGATTAATGCCTAGAAATTTATTCTTACAGATCGATTTTTATTTGTTCTCATGCATGAGAATCACTAATAATTTACACTATTTTCAGTGGACTTGAAAGATTTTTCTAACAAAGATTTCTAATGTTATAAAAATAAGTTAGGTATGTTCTTTTTCTGTCCTTAAAAATGTATTTAAAATAGTTAATTTTTCTCCTTCAATTTTCTAGAATTTATAAGGCTATGTTGGCTGGCCAGCAAGCTCCAGGCATCATCCTGTCTCTGTATCCTCAACATTAGGTTGCAAACATGTGCCACCATGTCATCGGTACTGAAGACTGAACTGAGATCCTGACAACTGTATGCAAACATTTACTGAGAGAGCTACATTCCCTATGTCTTTTTTAAACTTTGTTCAGTGAACATACTCTGTGCTTTAAAGCAGTTGAAGTCTTTGCTTCTCTTGATAAAGGCAGGAATGGATACTTGTTAGGAAAATTAAAGTCAGGTGTCCCCCAATCAAATAGGTCTATTCTAGTCCTTGACCAGAGAATGAAATATCCTTTTTTTTTCTGAGCTGGAGAACAGTAATGCCAGAAGAGAGGTGCAATTTTTTATTACCTCAAAAATAAGCATCTTGCCTAGAGACTATACCTGATTTGTGAACAAAACTCCAACCCAGACACTAATCCCTACTTGTGTAAAACAGTAGTATTGAATCTTTAGCTCTCAATTTTTGTGGTGAAAATAAATTATCTATTTCCCAATTTTACTTCATTGCCAATGATTTTATGCTCTCAACTCTTGAAAGTGAAATGTTAGCAACTTTAGAATCCAATGGGTATGGACATCAGGACTCTGAGACACATTAGGAGAAAGCTACTTCCTTTGTTTCTAAAAAATGGAAACTATCTCTGGCCTGGTGTGGAGTCAAGATATTCTGATCTCCTCCAAAGATTAGTACATTTTATATCAGTATCTCCATAAGTAAGTGTTAATCAGACTAGGTCTATCAATTATCTGGCCAGAAGTCTACCTCCTTAGAAAGCTAAGTCACCTGATAATAAGGAGATAGGAGGAATAATTATTCCTTGGATGAAATAATGTATTTATTCTTCCTTTGCAGAACTTCTGCCATATAGTAGCCTTTTCACTTCTCCTATCCTTTGCCTTTGCATATTGGTCAAAGCTAGTCATGGCTTTATTGATGATGTGGACTTTCTCTGGTTCACTCCAAAGGCCCCTCCCCTTCTGTCTTGCAGGGTTTTTTTTTTTTGGTGAATTTTCAAGCTTGAACTTAAACAGCATGACATTGATTCTTCTTCTCCATTTCCCTCAGTTCTTCGAGTACCAAGGTTTACAGTTTGTTTGCCCTATATTTTCCCCTCAGATTAAGTAATATTGTCTTAGTACTTTCTTATCAGCCTGTTTCTGAATTTGCTTATTGAAAAGGCCTAAAGAGAGAGCCATCAGCAATATTTACAATTTTTATGTAATTTTGATAAGTTTATAGTTTGAGATTGGATATAAGCTATTTTCTATAAATTAATCATACCAAATATCTTTGTTTCCTAAATATCCTTCCTTTGGCTATATAGAAAAGTTGAAGGCCAATCAAGGCTCTATGATACTCTGTCTCAATACAACCTTCCTCTCATAATAAACCCCTTTACTATTTCTATATATTTTACCTGTTACTTAGATACATTTGTTAAAGGGCGCTGATGTGATTGGATTTCACTTACTGAAAGTTAAAGTTTTATCTTTTTTTTGTATATTTTCAAGTCCTATTTCTGACAAATGAGGATTTGGGGGAAGTTGTTTTGAACTAAGCTGCTTCACTAGTCCTTGGCAGACTAAACCAAGGGGAGTCACTGTTGTTAAATTTCACACAGGGAAGACAGAATTCAGTTGTGGAGTGATTAAAACAAAACAAAACATCGTGAAATTGTAATAACTAATAATAAGAGGCTGGAAAATTCAAGAGGGTCCCATAAGGAGGCCCCACCTCTTGACTATGCAAGGAAGGAGACTTAGAAATGAGGAGCTTTTGTTCTTTCTTTCTGCGTTTGTAAGTGACAGCAGTGTATCTGCATCTCAAGTGTACAAAGACGAAATAAGCACAGCCAAGACACAAAATAGTAGAAGATTTGTTCCAACGGGAGGCAAGGAAATCCCCAGAATGATTTCCAGAGGAATGGTCTCCCTGAACAAAGGTAGGATGAGGAATTTTTAGGGAGGCCTGTACATATTCATATAGGGAGACACTTTGGGGAAGGATATTTCTGCTCTGTAAGGAATCCCAATAAATTCATTGGTTCACAAAATTGTATTTGGCTGAGTCATTTTATATTGTCGTCATGATCTCTCTGGAGTGAATGCTTATTTGTTCACAGAAAGACTTAATACAACACATGGCTTGAAAAAGACTTCGGTGTACTGTATCTCTAATCTATAATAAGATACTCACATGCTACTTAAGTCATAGGCTTAGATATTTACCCCAAACTTACATGTAACATACTCTGCAATATATGTTCTATATCTACTTAAATTTGTTCCTTATAACAAGTTTCCTGCCCAGTTCAGATTTCGATCTCTACACAATGTGAATTCAAAACAGAAAATATAGAAATGAGTAAGTATGTTCCTCAGAGAGAGCTGGCCCTGAACCCAGCGGAAACACAGGACGTTGTGGTTTTCTGCTGCTCCTGTCTGTCCATGGGGTCCTGTTTTTCACTTTTTATTAGTGGAGCATCTTTCCAGAGATACAGCTTTATATGTTCTTCTCTTGAAACCCTTCTCTTTATAAGGCCCTAGTCTTTATCTTTCCTTCTTACCCAGATGTTAAAAAGGGGGTTAAAGGGGAAATAGATTTTGTGGGTGGACTGGGGGATGGTTGGGTTGGAATAAGGTGTGATCAGGTGGTGGGATGGAGGGAGAGATTATAGGGAGAGATTACTAGAATTAGAAGGCATTGAGGGGTGGTGTGGAAAACTAGTGCACTGGAAACTCCCTATAATCTATAAGGGTGATCCTAGCAAGGACTTCTATTAATGGGGGAGAAAGAGCCTGAACCAGCCATCTTCTGTAAACAGGCAAGGCTTCCAGTGACGGGACTCAGACACCAGTCATGAAACCTTAAACCTACAATCTGCTCTGCCTGTGAGACATGCTGAGGCAATGGTAGTACAGAAATTGTGGGAGTGCCCAACCAATGAGTAATCTAATTTGAGGCCCACACAGACATAAAAGGGAGCCCATGTTTGACACTGCCTGGATGACCAGGAACCTGAGGCTAATAACCCAGAGACAACAGAGAGGGAGAACAAGGAATAGGAAACCATGATAAATGAAGACCACATGAGAATAGGAAGAAGCAAAGTACTAGAGTGGCCCACAGAAATCCACAAAGATACCCCCACAATAGACTGCTGGCAATGGTCGAGAGACAGCCCGAACTGACTCCCTCTGGTGATGGGATGGCCAAACACCCTAATTGTCGTGCTAGAAACCCCATCCAATGACTGAGGGATCTGGAAGCAGAGATCCACGGCTAGGCCCCGGGCGGAGCTCCAGGAGTCCAATTAGCGAGAAAGAGGAGGGTCTATATGAGCAAGAATTGTTGAGACCAAGGTTGGATAAAGCACAGGGACAAATAGTCAAATGAATGGAAACACATGAACTATGAACCAATGGCTGAGGGGCCCCCAACTGGATCAGGCCCTCTGAATGGGTGAGACAGCTGATTGGCTTGAACTGTTTGGGAGTCATCCAGGCAGTGGGACAGGGTCCTGTGCTCATTGCATGAGTTGGCTGTTTGAAACCTGGGGCTTATGCAGGGTCGCTTGGCTCGGCCTGGGAGGAGGGGACTGGACCTGCCTGGACTGAGTCTACCAGGTTGATCTCAGTCCTTGGGGGAGACTTTGCCCTGGAGGAGGTGGGAATGGGGGGTTGACTGGGGGGAAGGGGAGGGGGGCGGGAGGGGGGAGAACAAGGGAATCCGTGGCTGATATGTAGAACTGAATGGTATTGTAAAATAAAAAATAAAAAAAAGAAAAAAAAATCAATGAAATGATTCCTAATTATGTCTACTATATTCATAGATTGGTGCCTAGCCCGATTGTCATCAGAAAGGGCAGCTGACAGGAGCACGTGCAGAGATCCACAGCTGAATATTAGGCAGAGAGAGAGCCCAAACTCGAAATCTTCATCAGGTCCCTTCCCTCAGAGCTCAGGGAATCCCACAGAAGTGAGGGAGGAAGAAGTGTCAGAGCCAGGAGGGTCTAGGACACCTGGAAAACAGGGCCCACAGAATCAACTAAGCAGAGCTCAGAGGCTCACAGAGATTGAAACAGCAAACACAGAACCTTCACGGATCTGAGCCAGATCACCTGCATATACATTATGGTTGTTAGCTTGGGATTTATTGGATTCCTATCAGTGGGAAGGGGGGTGTCTCTGACTCTTTTGCCTGCTCTTGAGACCCTTTTCCTTCTGCTGGGTTGCCTTGCCCTGACCCTATGTGAATGTGTCTGTATAGTCGTATTGCATCTTGTTATGCAGTGTTCAGTTGAGATCCTTGGAAGGCCTGTTGTTTTCTGTAGAAAACTGTAGGAGGAGAGGAGCTAGGGCAGAGCAAGGTGGTGGTGGCAGGGGGAGCCGGGAGGAATGGAGGAAGGGGAAACTATGTTGGGATGTATATATGAAAGAACAAATAAATACATTTTAAAAAGATTATTAAAAGATGTCAGTATTGATTGATACCAGTAAAATAAATCTAGCCTCCATGACTTAACCTGTAGAAATATCAAGTTCCATGATTTTTTTTGTTTTCTCCCTCTCTTCCTGTCATAGCCTTTCTTCTTTTTCTCTTTGGTTTCTTCTCTCTCTATTTCTTTTCCTTCCTTACTTTAGTAAACAACCTGCTTTTTTCATGTTTATCATTTTATTTTTATTATTTTTTAATTTTACAAATAATACTTTTATGAATATATGAATAAAATGTGACACTTTGATGTAAACATTCATTATGGGAAATTCAAGAAGCTCATTAGCTTTTTATTCACTTCTAGTCTTCTTGATAAAGTTAAAAATATCCCTTTTAACTGTTATGACATAAGCAATGCAGTGTTATGAGCTATAGCCATTTTGATCTCCAGGAAATAATATAGTCACTGAGCAAGAAATGGACAGCATTTGTTTCTATAACTGTGAAAGTTGTTTTTTTATTACCATAGAACTATGGTCTATCAGTTGTCACCAACTTTTTAACTTGTGACGTATTTTGTTATCTATGAAGTTCACACTCAGTAACCACAAAATCATGTTACGAAAAAATCCCCCTCAAATCTCATAATGTTTTAATTTATAATTTCATGTGAGGTTTTCTTTTTTAGCTATCCTGGAACCACAGGCTACAGTGAACACACCATTATAAATTAACAAGTAGCTTACCAGATGTATAAGTTTACTCCTAAAGTAATGATGTGGAGATGTGTTATTTCAGGGTCATGATTTAAAGGTGCAGAAACCATTGTGAGTAAGATTCATGATTTTATAAAGAATAAACCCAAATGAGTCAGTATCCTTAACTCTTCTACCATGTGAGAACATGGAAATGATCACACATGAATTAGTGACCAGGACTAATAACTCCCTAGACATTGAATTCTCCACCACCTTGAAGTTGAGACTAATGCAGACTTCCTTAACTCAGGTGAACAATTGCTGGGAGATAGGGTCCAAAAAAACTGCTATTCAATCTTGGGGATCAATAGCTTCCAGGTTTTTCAGTTTCTTGAATTCAAAGTGCCGGGGATGGCTATAAGATGGCTGATGTGCTGCCAGCAGAGATTGGAGAAAAGGGGACCTGAGATTGTGGACCATCAACCCTCTGTCTGTTCCCCTCCGGATCTTCTGCTTAGCATGCCTCAAGAGGGCCAAGGCAGAAATGCCCACATGTCCCAAGTTCATGCTTTATGGCATGCACATGTCATGCCCTCCTCCATATAAATATTTCTTGTAATACTAGTCTTTTTCTTCTATCTGATGTTCATGTTCTGTATTCCTAGATCAATGGTGATTTCTGTGATGCAGGAAAGGAGTGAAGTAAATTTCACAGAAAATTATACAGAGATGATCACCCAGGCTGAGGTTAAGGCAGTTATGTAGTTCATGGAAAAGAACCTGCAGCCTGGGGAAGATTTTTAGGCTTGAATAAACTGTACCGAATGTGTGGTCAACTCTAGCACATGGTATGATGTGTATCAACACACTGGACTTAAATTGGCCATGATGAATAATTCAGTTTCTGAGGGTATTCCAAGGACATTGTGTAAAACTTGAGACCCTAAGGGGTACTGACTGAAGACTGTGGATGGAGTAACATATAGATGGGATGACAAAGTAATAGTGTGGGAACCTAGAATAGGAGGAAAATAGTGGCCTCTACCAAGAAAGGGAGATGGAAACTTTAATTCAGATATTTTTTATTCCTCCTGAAGGAGTGTGGAGATAATGTGACAATTGATGAAGTGATTGCTACAAGCTTTATTGGGTTCCTAGATTGTAAAGAGCTGCCAAGAGGTGAGCTTCCTTCCATAGAAGCTCTAAAAATTAGATTAGGTCTTCCTTGGAATTGTTGGATATAGAAGGGCAGACTTGCAGGGAGAGATTTCTTGTCTGAGGTCATTGTAGCCCACCAGTCATGAGACTTAGTGTTTTCAGAGGGCTGAGGAGAAACTTAGGTGGCTACAGGGTTCTTGAGGTCACAGCAGGCTATGTGAGAAGGAAATGACTGTCTGGTACATTGACCACTGTTCTTATTTTAACCTTTTTTTTGCGAAATTGCATGTTGCTAGCATTTGGGTCAAGTGCTCAAAAGATTGTATAATCATTAATAATAAAAATAGATTATGCTTGCTTTGGTGTTAAGTCTGGGATAGTTCCTGTGTTTAGTAAAAGATGATGAAAAATATATTGGTGGTTTTCTAAGAATAACCTTTGGAATCATGAGAATATTTTGTATTGGGTGATTTCCCCTTTTCTTTCTGTTCCCCCTTTACTTATGATAATAAAAGACTGAGGTTACCAGGGCAAAAAGAGAAGCTAAGAGAAGTTAGAGAAGCCAAGAGAAGCTAAGCGAATTAGAGAAGCTAAGAGAAGCCAAAAAAAGCAGAAGCTAAGAGAAGCTAGGGAAGTAAAAGAAACTTAGCAACTGCAGAAGCCCGAAGAGACCTGTCAGCTTGCATGAACATTGTCTCTGAGTCGTTATTGCACCTTCCAGGTATCCCATTCTTCAGACCCCTGAAACTGCTGAGGCTGGTCCCCATCATCAAAGAATAAATATCATGAACAAACTGGATTGTGAGTTTGGAAAAGGAATTTATTACAGCTTCACAAATGAGAGCAGAGGAGAAATGAACCTGGAAGACCTCTTGTATAGCAGGGTGTTTCTCAAAAACAAGCTGCAATCAGGCTGCTAGCTTGGGACATTGTATATGTTTATGGGAAAATCTGTGTAGAGGTATAGGGAATCAGCATCATCAGTCCTGTTGGGCCACCCTGAGATGTGTTCATCTCTTTGGCCAGAAAACAGATATGTCCTTGTTTTCATTCTAGTAAGAGATCAGAAATGTCAGAAAGTTTGAGAGGTCCTGCCACATGTTCTATGTTTTTACAGGATTCTCAAGATCTGAAAAATCATCAGATGAGTGATGGAAACAAATGATTTTCAAGGCTGATGATGTGGAGATGCCATCGTACTGAAACAAAGGGCAGTTAAAGGTTGCCTCAGAGGCTTTGCATAGTCTTGTGACTTCTGCTGCAACTCTGCTGTGTGGTTGCATCAGCCTCCAGCCACTGTGCTTCCCTGCCATATATTTTAACCCATCTCACTACTACTGAGCTACATCCTTAACTCTAAAATTCTATATACTTCCAGAAAACTTCCCAACTTGAATATGATGCTAACTTTGCTTGTCTAGAAATGGGAAATGAGCTCAATAACAATTGGCAGCAAGGAAATGTTATGCATATAATAAGATATGTCTTAGGAAACTTTAGATTGAGGCAGCTGGGGAGATGAGTTAGGCAATAAAGAGCTTGGGATCACAGTTCTGTCCTCAGCACCACATAAGGTCCATTACAGAGACATGCATTCTTAACAATAGGAAATCAATGTCAGTGGGACCACTGGGGCTTGCTGACACCCTGCCTAGATGAATCAGTGAACTCCAGATTCAGTGAGAGACCATGTCTCAAAAAGTAAGATTGAGAAGATCCACAACATCAACCTCTGGCCACACCTTCCCTCATATGTGTATACACACAAGCATATATAACAAAAAACATTTATGATGAAATAAAAGATGTCATTTCTACTTAAACTCTTAGGAAAATTAACTTTGTGAAAAATCTTGTTTTGCATGTGGATGTTTCCACACCAAGTAGCAATATACTGACTTGGCACAGCATGTACCACTGAGAATTTTTATCACATTGGTAGATCTGATAGCAGATATGAAATTAGAAAGAAACCCAAGGTCTGTGATGCAGGGTGCAGTGCCTACATATGCATCTCTGTTCTCAGGAAGACCACTGTTGGTAGAGGAGAGTGCTCAGTAAGTGTCACTAAATCAGTAAATAGCAAATTCTCACAAATATCAACAAAGGGAGCTCTAGGAAGCTGCGGAAAATCAAAACCGGCTTGGAGACTCAGCTGTCCAGTACGGGTCCCCAGGTGATACAATGATCAAGGAAGAAAGATGCATAATCTAGGCAGAGATTCCAGCACATGTGAAGGCTTGGAGGTTAAGCAGTTCTTTGTTATTTTCCTTTAATTTTAAGGTAAACAAGAAGAGTACTCAGTGTGTCTATTACTGATTGAAAAACAGGCAGAAGCCAGAACATGCAGAATCTTAAGTGTCATGTAAGGGAACTTAAGCTTTTTGTTGTTATTTGTCACTGGAAAAACACTAAGTGATTTCTTTAACTGATTTATTTTGTTTAAGTTTGTGTTTGTGTGTGTGTGTGTGTGTGTGTGTGTGTGTGTGTGTGTGTATGTGTGTGTGTCTATGAACGCATGTGTGTATGTACTGACAAAGATCAAAAGAGGACACTGGATTCTCTGGAATTGCAGTTACAGGTGGCTGTGAGCCACCCAACGTAGGTGCTGGGGACTGAACTGTTTTTGCAAGAGCAAGACATTCTTGTAACCACTGAGCCATCTCTCCAGCAACCCTAAATTATTTTTAGGGAATAAGCCAATTTGATCATGGTATAGTTATTATACTTAAATTTATGTCTGGGTGGAGTGATAGCATTTTCTCTCCCTTAAGATTTAATTCAGTTTTTGGGGTTGTGGCCTGTACAATGGAACATCTCTCAGGAAGGTGGGTTTATTTTAAACCATGCCAAAAAAATGGGCAGAATAATTATCCTTTTAACAAGATACTGTATAGTTTCTCCTCATAATTCCCACCCCTTAATACAGTCCTTGTGATTTACTATGAGGACCATGAGGATTTCATGGGTCTATCTAACCCTCCTGAGTTATAACTCTCTTATTCTTTTCTCTGTCTCTTTTGGATACTGACTAGAGCCTAAATATAATTATCTGGTACTTTTAGTTTCTTTACTTGTCTAAATTTCTCCATGTGACCTCTATGCTGACTTAAATCAAACAACATGGCTTTTTTCTCCTTCTCTTCTGCATCTTATTCCTCTGCATAACTGTCAAGATTTAGAGCTTGCTTGCCCTGGGATTTTTCCTTTTAAACCCTATTATCATTGTCTTCAAGTTTCTTTTTGAGTTCATTCTTAATTTTTTTTTTATTAGTGAGACTAAGAATTGCAGGAAAGGGCCACAATTTCTCCAATACCATCTAGTCAGCACAAAGAAAATCCTCAAATCTCTCTTAACAGTCTTATTAGGATTTTAAACGTTGAAAAGAAAGAATTTGAGATGAGTAGCAGAGATGTGGTGTCAGATGTGTGGTAGTCTCCACAATGCAGGTGAGAGAGAATGCCAACTGAATAGTGGATGTAAGTATAAAAATTAAGCAATTACTATGCAGAACACTCAAATAATTTGTTTTTTTTTCCAATTGGATATAATTTTCAAATGGTTATTCGCTAAATTTTTTTAACCAGAGTTAGAAAGAGCTTTATTATAAAGCAACCAGACCTGGAGAGACAGAAAGATGGTGGGAGCAGAAGAGAGGAAACAGAGGAGCGCAGAGGGAGCCTCCCTAAATTTTCTATCTTATAAAATATTCTTTAAAACCATAAGATAAGATGTGGTAGGAATAAGCTTGGGATAAATAATTGCTTATTAGAAATCCAGACAAGACTCCTGGAGTTCTGCCTGGTACTTGACTGTGGATCTCTGCATCTGCTTCTGTCAGTTACTAGATGAAGGCTCTATGATGGCAGTTAGCGTATTCACCAATTTGGTTACTTAGGTAAGTCAGTTCAGCATCTTCTCCACTATTGCTAGTAGTCTAAGGTGAGGTCATCCTTGTGGATTCCTGGGAACTTCCCTAGCACCAGGTTTCTCCTTATCTCCTTGATGTCTCCCTCCATCACAGTATCTCTTTCATTGTTCTCCCACTCTGTCCCAGTTCCAGCTTGATGATCTCATTTCCTTATGTTCTCATCCCCCATCCTCTACCCTCCATTGTCCACACCTCATCCCCAGCTTATTTAGGACATCTCTTCTATTTTCCCTTCCCAGGGGAACCCTCTTATAGTTCTTGTTAGCAAGCTTCTCTGGAGCTGTGGGTTATAATCTGGTTATTCTTTGCTCTTCATCTGGTATCCACTTATGAGTGAATACATATCCATGTTTGTCCTTCTGAGTCTAGGTTTCCTCACTCAGGATGGTATTTTCTAGTTCCATCCATTTGCCTGCAAATTTCATGATGTCATTGTTTTCTACAGCTAAGTAGTACTCCATTGTGTATACATACCACATTTTCTTTGTCCATTCTTTGTTGAGGGGCATCTAGGTTGTTTCCAGGTTCTGGCTACTATGAATAATACTTCTATGAACACAGTTGAGCATGTGTCCTTGTGGTATGATTGAGCATTCCTTGGGTATATGCCCAAGAATGTTATAGCTGGGTCTTGAGGAAGATTGATTCCCAATTTTCTGAGAAACTACCACACTGATTTCCAAATTGGCTGTGGAGTCTATTCTAAGAGAGAGAAGAGAGATTCTATGAGCAGGGGCCATTAGGATCATGTTGGAGAAAGCTACAGAGACAACCAAACTAAACTAGTGGTAACTCCTGAACTTTAGACCAACAGCTGTGGAGCCTCCATAGGACTGGAGTAGGCATCCTACATAAGACAGACAGTTGTGTAGCTTGATCTGCTTTAGGGGCCGCCTGACAGTAGGATCAGGATCCATCCCTGAGCCCACTACCTATGGTGGGACACCTTACACAGCCTTGATGCAGGGGGAGGGGCTTGGACCTGCCTCAACTGAATGTTCCAGGCTCTGATGACTCTGCATGGAAGGCCTTACCTTGTCAGAGGAGGGAGTGGGAAGTGGACTGGGGGGAAAGGCTGGGAGGTGGGAGAAGGGAAGAGAGGGGCATATGTGATTGATATGTAAATGAGTAAAACATTTCTTAATAAACAAAAAAGATCGTAAGAGGCCATGGAGTAGAAGACATGAAGGAAGCAAGGGTTTCTGGGTACAATGGGACTGACACACACTTGAGCTCACAGAGACCGTGGCAGCATGCACAGGATATGCACAGGTCTAAGCTGGTTGCGGTCCCAGCACTCAGATGGGAAGTGGAC
Organism: Peromyscus attwateri; assembly: GCA_902168425.1. Lineage (NCBI taxonomy): Eukaryota > Metazoa > Chordata > Mammalia > Rodentia > Cricetidae > Peromyscus > Peromyscus attwateri. Next base: position 8,936 of record CABHPP010170941.1, on the reverse strand, counting down.
ACAAGCCTGCATCCAGAACCCAGAAGCTACCTCCAGTTATAACAACTTGCAAAGGCAAATAAGTGCTCCTCAATGGAATCGCATGGCATACAAACATTCTTAAGGGCAGGCCCCACGCCCAGCAGCAGAGAGCTGACACAAAACGAACTCAGTGGCGTTTTTGGAGACTTTTGTCTCATAATGCTTTGTCTGGGCATTTTTTTAACCCTACAGATGATTTGCTCAGATATTATGGTTTCTGACTTTGTGTTTTCATGGGATTTCTGTGTGTATGTGAATATGTCTATGTCTGTATGTATCTCTTGTGTGAACATATATGTCTCAGTGTCTGTGTATATTTCTTGCATTGTTGCCTTATTATTTTTTTCCTGTTTGTTTCTTTTGTCCTGTTCTGGATAGTTTTTATTTTATTTTATTGTTACTATTATTTTAGTGCCTGTCTGCTTTCTAATGAGAAAGAAAGTAAAGGTGTGGATTTGGGTGAGTGGGGAGGTGGCCAGGATCTGGAAAAAATGGGAAAGGGGAAACTGTGATAATAATATACTATATGAAAAAAATCAATAAAAAAAGAGAAAGAAACACATTTGCACACTGTATACACCATGATTTGCAAATATAGTCCCATGGCTTTATCATGTTCACAGTTATGTAATCTTTGTTAGTGTATAATTCCAGAACATTTTCTTCCACTCCTTCCAAGTGACCCTAAGCGATAAGCAGCCCCTCACCTCTTGGTGACCATCAGTACTTTCTAGTTATATGGATTTTCATTTTATATAAATGAAATTATGTAACAAAAAAAGCAAAAGAAAAAGAAATCCAGACAAAAGCACTGAAGGTAGGTTGGAGAGAAAACCTAAAAGGGAGAAAAAAAAAAAGAGACAATCAAACTGCTGAGCCAGGGACTGTCTATGACTGTCAGCATTGTACTGTCCCCCAGCAAATACCACTGGACATGTTGGTTTAACTGGATTCTTAGTTCAGATAAGAATAACATAATCCTAAGGATCACAAACCTCAAAGGTGGTGAAGTGAAGTCATGAAGGTGGAAAGATACTAATTTTAAGTGAATTATCACTACAATATAACAATCTAAAACATCTGTGGGACTGGGAGATGGCTCCATATAAACATTGCTCATCATGCCAGCACAAGAACCTGAGTGTAGATCCACAGCACCCAAACAAAAAGCTGGGCATGGTGGTCAGAATATCCACAGTCTTAGCATTGTTGAGGCAGGAACAGGAGATCCTAAGGTTTTGAGGATGAGATATATGTCAATTCACGTTTGGCCTCTATGGATGCATGGTGGTACCGACCTGTGTATTTCCTTGCACACACCCCACCAATTCCACATTCACATGTACACACACACACACACACACACACACACACACACACATATGTATTTTTTTTCTGTGCTTCTGCATATACATGGTAAGCCATTCTGCTTGCAGACCAGTAATCTATGCTTACTCACCTTGCCTTCAATACTAATTCTGGAAAAGAACACATAATTAAGGGCCCAGTTATCCTTTACAGCCTGGCTCACTCAATCATGCCTTGGCCATAGGTGAGAAGGAAGTAGATGCAAATAAAGAATCCATCACTGAAACTCTGTCTCTAAAAGGGACTTGGGGCGACACCAATTACTGTTATCAGGAATGGTACTGTGGACATCAGGAAGATGCAAAGAAAGCCATCAGATAATTGCTCTGTGATTTTAAGGTCAGAAAATAAAGTCTGCTTGCATGACATCTGTGCTTTGCCTTGACAAACAGGGATATTAGTGCAGAGCTAATTCCCCTCATCAGTAGATTTGGAAGCTATGGAGATAAGTGAAGGTAATTCTTCTGCAAAATGCAGGAGCCTAGAAGTTGGGGAAAAGACCAAGACACTGCAAAGCCATTTAAACATCACTCATACATTTTCTAAAGTAGAGGAATTCTGATTTTCTGGATAGAAAACTGTTCTCAAAACACTAGTTGCTGTGGTATGTCATTCTGTATGCTGTAAATATGTATTGCTCTAATTGGTTGATAAATAAAACACTGATTGGCCAGTAGCCAGGCAGGAAGTATAGGCAGGGCAAGCAGTGGAGGAGAATTCTGGGAAGAGGAAGGGCAGAATCAGGAGCTGCCAGCTAGAAACAGAGAAAGCAAGATGACAAGGCAGAACTGAGAAAAGGTACCAATCCACATGGCTAAACATAAATAAGAATTATTGGTTAATTTAAGTGTAAGAGCTAATCAGTAATAAGCCTGCACTAATGGCCAAGCAGTTATAATTAATTTTAAGCCTCTATGTGATTATTTTATAAAAGGCTGCAGGACTGTGGGTGAGAGATTTGTCCCGACTGTGTGCCAGGCAGGACACAGAAATCTTCCAAATACACTAGGTAGGAGAGGAAAGGAGTAGAGATAAATTTTCAGTGAGAGGGCTAGTTGGAAGAAAGTGTTTATGAGAGAAAATCGTGTGCAAATGTACATGCTTACCAGAAAATCTCATTCTTAACATTTGAGTGGTAATTATATTATAAAATATGAGTTCATGAATTTTGAATGTGTACCCTGGGTTGCATTAACTTTTCCTGGTGAGACACAGGCAAATATCTGTTCACCTCAGCTCAGGCACCCACAGAAGGTCGGGTTAATGATCCACCAAAGTCCAGCTTGCCGAACCTGTGGCTGGGGAGGAGAAGCTCGAAACTGCATTATCAAGATTAACACATAGAGAAATCAGTTGATAAAGACTGGAATCCTTTTGCTTCTCAAGAGTTTCATACACTGAACAGAGCATGCACAGTCATTTTGAGAGGAAGACTAAAGACCTTTTCCACCAGGCTTCATCTAATTGACAGAGTACATCCAGGAAGAGCCAGTGGTAAACAAATGTTAAAGAAGCAAGTGCTACTTAAATGCCCTCAACCCAGTGCTTTCCAGCCAGCTTCTAGCCTCTGATTTTCTTCCCCTTTCTTAATAAGATTTATATATTGTTATTTCTAACCCTGGGTCTATGCTGTAATTATACACATAATTCTGGCACACAAGAGCCTAGAATTTGATGTCCTCTCACCTGAGATCCAGGGTCATACACTAAGCATTTTTTCCCTTTCCCTTTTTTTTTCTGATTTGAATATCTGTCAAAAGCCTGAGCAAGCTTTCTTTCTCCTCTGGACTTTCTCACTTTTTCTCTGGCTTCATCTCTGTCTTAAGTTGCATCACTTTATCTCTATTTTCCTTCCTCTACCAGCTGCTAGGATTGACAATTTGTTTGCCCTGTTATTTTCTCTCAAATACTGATAGAATTGTTCTTGAGCTCCATTTAGAATCCAGTTTGAAACACTTATATAAAGGAGACTAAAAGCCCAAAGGTGAACACAAAATTACTTTGGTAATAAACCGATGAGTTCATCAGATTTGCTTACACAACATGGGTGAGACGTTACTTACAGAACCATGTGAGACTCCCAAACAGCTACATCACCACAGTGTACCACCATGGACAATGACCTCAAGGAAGTTGTGTCATGGAATCTCTTTCAGGCTACCTCCCATTTCCTACATATTCTATCATCTCCCCAAATTACTTGCAGCTGGAGTGGTGGCAAGAAGGTTTAATGACTAGAAAATCACTCAACATTGTTGGACAAGACATTTATACTAATTAAGAAGAATTTTCTAGGTCTGTGAGTTGGCTCAGTATGTAAAGGTACCTGCCACTAAACCTGACAAACTGGATTTGATCCCCAGGACCTGTATGGCAGAAGTAGAGAAAAGACTTTTGCAAATTATCCTATGCCTCAACACATGTTCCATGATCTCTGCACACCCACACACATGTATACAGACAATAAATAAGTAAATGTAGTGTAAAGATAGATTTTTAAATAATAAATTAAAATATCTAAAGTTGTCAATTAAGCAGGGTAGGACCAGTAGGGATTGTTCTAGGCCAAGATGTTGCATGCCAACTTTTTTTTTCTATGAATCTATCTTCTAAATGTAGAATGTTGAATAACCAAGTCTGAAAAGCAATGATTCAAGAATGTAGCAGTACAGGGACTTTGGAGATGGTGCCTTCAGTAAAGTACCTGTCATGTACTTTACAAGCAAAAGAGCTTTAGTTCAAATCCACAGCACCCATATAAACATCTGGGTTTAGCAGCACATATCTGTAACTCCAGGGTTAGGGAGCAGAGAGAGTAGGGTCCCTGGTGTTTGGTGGCTAGCTGGACTACTCAGCTGGTGAGTTCTAGTTTCTGTGAGAAATCTTCTCTCAAAAATAAGATGGAAGGGGTTGTTGAGACAGCTTAGCATTTAAAGGTACTCACCACCCAGCCTGACAACCTGAATTTGATCTCTGCGTCCCAACATTATAGACTGAGAAAACTGATTCCAGCAAGTTGTCCTCTAATCTCACACACAAACCCTGATACATGCATGCTCACACTCAAATCCATATACAAATAAATAGTAAATGTAATGATTTTAAAAATAAAAAGGTGGAGGAGAACAACAAAGGAAAACACATGATGTCTGTGTACAAATGCGCATGCATACACATGGACATATAAACCCACGTGTAACAGAGACATGTAATGAAAAATAAAACTGTCTTAGTTGGAGTTACTTTTGCTGTAAGCACCTTAGGAAGGAAAGGGTTTATTTCACTCACACTTCCATATGTTCATCATCAAAAGCAATTAAGCAGTTAAGAAAGTAATTCAAACTGGGTTGAAATCTGGAGACAAGAACTGATGCAGAGAACATGGAGGATGTATTCTTACCAGCATACTCTCTTTTTGCTTGCTCATCTGCTTCTTATAGCATTCTAGGAACACAAGTCCAGGGGTGTGTGGCACCAACCAAAATGGGTTGGGCCTTCCCTTATCACTCAGTAATTAAGAAAATGCCTTACAGAGTTGCCCACAGGCAAATCTTACACAGGCATTTTCTCAATTGAAAATTCCTCTTCCTAAATGACTCTATCTTGTGTTGAGTTGACATAAAACTTGCCATGATAGTATTAAAAAATTGTTTAAAGAGTATAGCAGTATACAGAAAATTTGATTTTCTTTCTCTGTTGTATTTCTGTAAGCTCAGACACATTCAGCTGCACACAGCAATGTGGAGGAATTGTCTCATGACAATCTTCCTACGAGTGGAAGATCCATGGTCTAATTCTATAGCCTGAGCTTCTTACAGGAGTCCAACATGTTTCTACAGAAGAATGTTATATCACCTGAGAAGATGGCTCAGTGGATGAAAACACTTGCCACACAAGAGTGAGGCCATGATTTTAAGTCCCCAAACTCTCATACAAAGCCAGACACATATTGTAAGCACCTGGGATTCCAGAGTTCCTACAGAGAGAGATGAGGGGTGATAGGAGGGAAATCTAGAAAGCCTGTGTGACAGGTCTGCATGGTATATTCATAGATGAACAGCAACAAGGTGGAAGACGAGGTTGTAAACTGAGTTCAGCCTGTGTGATGGGGCATGTATGCACTCTCCCAAACTCATACACGAAAGTTTACTGTAGTCTAAATACTCTATGGAATACTGCTTGATGGAAGTTCTTTTTTCCAGAAATGGACAGACTCTCTGATTCTCTATTTAGATCTAGATTCAAAACAAATATGTGACTACAGAAACTATTTCTCTCATTGCTGCTCTTACTACATCCAGTAGGGTAAGAATTCTTTCAGATGCATCTTAGAAGAGAATAGCCTTAATGCTTCACTAGATTCTTAATTAAGGTATTTATTTCTTTTCAAATCCAAATAGTTGTCCATTTCATTGAAACTATTGTTAAATTGTCTTCTTCAAAGAATTCAAGTTTTCTAGGTTCTGCTGTATGCATATGTTCTTATATACATAATATCTAATTTTCAATCAACATAAAAAAATCTCAGGTGTACCATTTTATGGTAAATTCTAATGCATTGTCATAGATTTTTTAGATTTTCTTTCCTATCAAGATTACTTTCTAACCTCTAGGAAATGCTGATCCTTAATTACTTGAAGATCATGACACAGGTTTATATGATATTGCCACAAAGCCACCAAAGCACATGTGGGACTTTGATGTGGATCAACTAAATAGACCTTTCCTCTTTCACTTTCTAGAGACTCTATATGCCCAGCTTTAATCCACAATAATGATCTGCATGAAGTCTTTTTTGATCTAAAGTCTTCAGGTAAACACTCTCTTGCCTACATTTCCATAGCCCCTTCTTGGCTCTGGCTTGTAGAATTTGGCAGGCTGTGCCATACTCTCATGAGCTGTTTGGCAGGAAATAGGTGGATCCAAGAGCCCTAGTCTCCTTCCTGTCCCATTGCAAAAGTCCTTCATTTTGGTGAGCACAGGCTTTTCGGTAATGCCTATTAGAAATGGGTCATGCCTCTGAGATAACACAGACATTCACCTTCCTAAGGAATATAGCTTGTCTCCATTTCTGTTTCCAAATAGCAATGTGAAAAACCTTTACTCTATAAAGTGAAGATGGAATTCAGGATTGTGATGAATAAACACTTCAGTTGTTCCATGTTGCAGATTAGTAAGTTACCATTGGTCTCCAAGGAAACTCATTTTTTTATCCAATTGGTTCATAATAACCCTCCAGCACAGACTTTGAGTTAATAGCAGGAAAAGATACCTGAAATCAGGGACCTTCTAGAAAGGGCCTTGGATACAGCTGTGCAGAGAGGCATATCCAGGTTCAAGGAGGGATCATCTTGGTGAGGTAAGATGAACTTCTGTCAGTCAGCTGTCTGAGCTTTGCTTCTCATACCTTTGATCACATCTGGAAATTGTTACTTATTGAAGACTAAACTAAACTAACTAAACTGGGCAAGAGATGAAGAGGGAGATGAATTCAAGAGCCTAAGTGTTTTCCCCAGGATTACAGATCTAGTCAACCCCCCAGGGCTTGGAATTGAGCTGTATGGCTAAAGGTTTGCTTATATAGCCCTCCCTTCCCCGATGACTGTAAGGCAGGAGAGGAAGAGACAAGTGCTTGAGAGAATGGTGACAAGCTAACTTCATCTCAGGAGATTTTTTTTAAACAAATGACATAAAATATTTTTCTAAGTTCTCTAAATGCAATTTTTACTGAGTTATTTTGCTAGACACACATTTTTGCTTGAGTATACATTATACTACTAAAGGGGAAAGGGGATATTGGATTGTGAATGCCAGGGCTAGTTTTAACGTAAATTCTCCATATGTTTGGTTAAATGTATTGACTTGTACATAACAGTGTGCTTTTGACTTGATATCTATTGATTTATGCCTAGTAGGGGTTTATTGATTGTTTTCAGTAAATACTCTGTAGACTCTCATTTAGCTAAATAGAAAACTTAGCTTTCAGCAATATTTTGATGTTTTTGGTTTCGGTTTTTTTTTTCTTCCTTTTTATGTGGAAAACATTTCTGGTCAAAACAAAAATTCTAAAAACTGATCTAAAAAGATTAATTTTCAATGCATATAATCTGAAACCTAGGATGAAACGTTCATTTTTTATTTTTTCCATTATTATTATTATTATTATTATTATTATTATTATTATTATTTTGGTTTTTTGAGACAGGGTTTCTCTATGTAGCTTTGCGCCTTTCCTGGAACTCACTTGGTAGCCCAGGCTGGCCTCGAACTCACAGAGATCTGCCTACCTCTGCCTCCCGAGTGCTGGGATTAAAGGCGTGCGCCACCACCGCCCGGCCCTTTTTTATTATTAAGACATAGTTTATTCATTTTGCATACCAACCACAGATCCCCCTCCTCCTTCTCCCCACTCCCCAGCCTTCCCCCAACCCACCTCCCATTCCCACCTCCTCTAAGTCAAGGTCTCCCATGGGGAGTCAGCAGAGCCTTGTACATTCAATTGAGGCAGGTCGAAGCCCCTCCTCCCCGCACCAAGGCTGTACAAGGTGTCACTTGTTACTCACTTAGGCACTGGGCTCCAAAGAGCCCGCTCATGCACCAGGTGCCCCTGTCAATCCCAATGATCCCATTCCCACTCCCTGGAAGCCCCCTAGCCACTTCAAGCTAAGCGACTGTCTCGCCTATCCAGTCCAGAGGGCCCATTCCAGTCCCCTGGGGGCTCACAGCTATTGGTCCACAGTTCATGAGTTTCCACTAGCTTGGCTGGCCATCTCTGTACATTTTCCCATCATGATCTTGATGTCCTTTGCTCATAGAATCCATCCTCTCTATCATCAATTGGTTTCCTGGAACTCAGCCTGGCACCTGGCTATGGATCTCTGCATCAGTTTCCATCAGTTACTGGATGAAGGCTCTATGACGACAGTTAGGGTATTCACTAATCTGATTACCAGAGTAGGCCAGTTCAGGCACCCTCTTGACTATTGCTAGTAGTCTAAGGTGGGGTCATCCTTGTGGATTCCCAGGACTTCCCTAGCACCCTTTTTCTTCCTATTCCCATGATGTCTTCATTTATCATGGTATCTCTTTCCTTGCTCTCCCATTCTGTCCTGATTGCAGCTCAAACCTTCCGTTCTTTTATGTTCTCATCCCCCATCCTTTGCCCTCCATTACTCCCACTCACTCCTAGTTTGCTCATGTAGATCTTATCTATTTCTCCTTCTCTGAGTGATCTATACATCCTTCTTAGGGTCCTCCTTGTTAGCTAGCTTCTCTGGAGTTGTAGTTTATAGTCTGGCTAGCCTTTGCTTCCACTATGAGTGAGTACTTACCATGTTTGTCTTTCTGAGTCTGGGTTACCTCACTCAGGATGATATTTTCTAGTTCCATCTATTTGCCTGCAGGCCTTATGATGTCATTGTTTTTTACTGCTAAGTAGTACTCCATTGTGTATATGTGCCACATTTTCTTTATCCATTCTTTGGTTGAGGGGCATCTAGGTTTTTCCAGGTTCTGGTGATTATGAGTAATGCTGCTATGAACATAGT